>CAUJNA010000567.1:161863-195925 GCA_963377175.1 Effrenium voratum | reverse complement strand
GCCACGTGCTTTGCCCGTGTGTTCGAGCCTCTGGAGACGCTCCGCCTCGTTTGCAACAGCTGATGCTGGACCGATTGGCTCAGCCTCAATTCTGGGTGGCCGCACTCACCATCGCCACGCGGCAGCATGCCCAGCTCCTGCGCCTCTCGGCCAATACAGTCGAGCTTGAGGCTGGCGCTGAATCCCTTGCCAGGTCATTCAATGGTACGGCAGGGCCGGTCCGGGTGACTGGCCCTTGCACCGCCTCAAAGTGCATATCCCGGTTCCTGCCATGGCCTACCTTTGCGCAAATGCAAGGCGGGAGGTCGAGCCCTACCGTCTCCAGCTCCTCCAGGTCTGACACATGATGTCCAGGAGTACTGCGGCCTGATTGGGCCACTGGCGTCTGGGTCTATACGCACTGATCTTTGGCTTCCCCTTCCGGCCGAAGGGCAGGCCTTCGCTGACTTCGCAAGGGAGTCCAGTGTGTCATCCCAGCGTTGGATGTCAGCTGTGCTCGCCACTCCTCCGGTACTGGATAGGGAAGCTGCTGATGTCATCCTACCTTCTGTTGACAGTTTCCATGTGGCGCCTGCTGGTATCACGTTGCAGGAGCTCGTTGGGCGCAGTGCTAACGGACGCGCCCAGACAACGGCTCTTTTTCGTGACCCCACTCTCCCGGCCTTTAATGCTGTCACCAATGTTGTCCGTTCTCTCCTGTCCCCAAACCCGGCACCTGCTGGGTGGGTGGGCGCAGGCGAGGGTGAATGGTAGGGCATTCAGACATTTCTCTCGCCCTGCGTTGTGCGCTACTGTCCATGTAGTATCGGGCCCCGCCTGATCTCATGGGCCACATTTGCGTTGCACTCGCTTGCCCATCACCTAAATGTAAACATTTCTCGCTTGACACTCCCACCCCCGTTGCCCTTTCTTTGGCTCCAGGCAGTGATCATACATACTGGGACACCCTCGCCTCCGGTGACCAAGTGTGAGCCCCGCTCACCTTGGTTAAACCTTGACGTTTTGGGCTCGCGGTTTAAGTTATACCCCGTCTGCCTTCCCTGTGTGCGCATCACACATCCGCCTGTGCCTAGGGATAGTACGGACACCGGCATTCTTCCCTGTGCGATTATACAAACTAGGACACCTCGACAAATCATAATTTCACCAAGTGTGAGCCCCGCTCGCCTTGGTTTAATTTTGATTTCTCATTTGTTCTTCGGTAAGGCCTAGTGCGGAACATTTCCTCTCCTGGGAGGTGGTTAAGCAGCTTCTTTTTTGTGACCAGCGCCTGAGCTTTTGGTCCTTGCTGGGAAGGAATCTCGCCAGTGACCTGTGTGCTCTTAAGCTAAAGTGTAATATGGAAGCTCTGCAGCTTCGCCCATCCTCCACACGCAGGAGCACTGATGCTCTCCGTAGCCAGGCCACCGTGCTCATCCAACACAGGATCAGCAGACCCAACATTGGAGGGCCACTTGATCATGTTTTGCACCACAGCCAATTGCAAGTGGATCAGTCCATTCGCTCGGAGGTCTTAAGCCATCAGGGACCCCTGTAATGGGATGATGAACTTTGGTTCCACTTGTCTCAACTTGCTGAGGCACAAACTGTGGAAACCATCATACCCATGGACCCACTTGTTTCGAGCTCTTTAACCCAACATGGAGGGGTGTCGACTTGTCGATCCTGGTTGTATGATCAAGTCAATCTTGACAGGGACTGTTTCATCATCACTGTCGTGAGAATCCGACTTGCTGACCACTACCATTGGGTCCCTGTTGTGTGGGACCTACAAGGTGGTTACCTAAATGCATCCTCTTGTGACCAGTCACCGGACACCGCGCAACATATCCATGCGGTTACAGATGTTCTGACTACTGCTACCGCGCTCCAGCCAGGGTACAGAGAGCACCGCACTAGACAGGTGCCGGAACCTGCATTTCCGGGAGCTTGTGGTGCCAAAGCGATAGCTTGGTTGTGGCTTGCAATAGGCCCGACTGACAGACATCGTGTTATGGGACACGATTCTTTCAGAATGCAATTTGCTCTTAGCCTTCATTCAAATCCTGTTGTACGCCAATTGCATTACCTCGCAGGCGGCCAGTAAAATCCAGACATTTCAGTGATCAAATTGGGCATGATACACACTGACTTGGGCTCGATGTCGGCCGTGTGGAGTCACCCATGGTTGGCAGCTCTCCCATGCTTCTGCTCAGAGTTCCGTGCAGTATCCACACTTTTTGCCGTGTGGCCCTTGCAGTTGGCCCGCTTGTGGTGCTGACCGATGTGTGAGCACTCCTGTGTCGCTGCTGGGCTAACCCGCTGGCTCGCAAAGCCGCGCAGTTACCCTTGCGGCTACAGGTGATGCCTGTGAGCCGGCTAATTCATGCACGCTTTTTGCCTGTCGCCTCGGTGGCATTTTTGCCTTAATTCATGCACTTCCCATGTTAGTGTGTGCGGCCTTCAGCGTTGCCTAATGCATATGCTCCTCTGCATGGCCATGTACGGGGGTTAACGATGCGCAAATGTGCCCCCGGCAGAGTGTAGCGGGCTCCGCGAGTGGATTATGTGGTCTGTGCCCCGCTCAGCCACATGGTTTTTTCAGCGCGCAGCCGGTGCATATGGTGTGACCTTCCGCGTGTATATTATTTTTACATGATCTTGTGGTGCTGGCGAAATCATTTTTCTGTTCTCGGTTTGTTGGTTCGCTGTCCTTTTTGGCCGTCTGTTGTTTGGTTCCTTCGTTGACTGTTGTGTCTTTTTTGCCGGTATTTTCCAGTGATGTCTCACCTTGCGTTTCACACCTCGTCTCTCTGTACCTTTACTTGGTTTTCACGACCGATGGCAATTGCCTCAAGGCGTGCGGGTGACAAAAAAGGCCTACTACCTCCACATGAGAAGGCTCTTCCCGAAGATAAGGCTGCTCTTCACGGACACCGACTCCGTGATGGTGCAGATCTTCGAGCTGCAGGACCCGCTCCACGCCATGGCCAAGGCGAACCTGAACGGCGCCACCCTCTTCGACGTGGCCGGCAAGTCCAAGGACCCCGAGAGGGACCTGAGCGCGCTCTCTGCAGCGGCGCGCGCCAAGGCCGTCGAGCTGGGCAAGCTCGGCGACGAGACCTTCCCCGCCAGGACCTGGAGTATGTGGGCCTGCGCTCCAAGATGTACAGCATCCTTACGGTCCAGCCCGACGGAGCGCGCAAGGAGAAGCGCAAAATCAAGGGCGTGCCGAAGAAGGCGGTGACCAACGTCCGGCATCTCGAGTACCGGGTGCTGGAGAAAGGCAGCGAGCGCAGGGCGGCCTTCGCGCAGCTGCGCAGCCGCGCGCACGAGATCGCCGTGGAGACCGTCGAGAAGAAGTCGCTCTCGCCCTTCAACGACAAGGTCTACGGCCTCGACGCGCACAACTCGCGGCCGCTGGGGCACTGGCGCAACCTGGAGCAGCTGCGTATGCTGGGCGCTTACGCTCCGCCAGGCTCTGCGCCCTTCGACCTCGTGATGGAGTTCCTCGTGGGGCCCCCGCCTCTGGGGCCCGCTCCGACACTGCCGCTGCGGCTGAGCCGCTGCTGGGCGTAGACTGTCGGAACCGGAAAAAAAAAGATCCCGAGCTCTCGTTTTCTCGCCTTCTCGCTTTCTCGATAATGCTTATTCGATCCGCCGCAGCTGCTCAAGATGACTTCCTCAGCGGCCTTCCGGTGCGTGCAGGCATGGCTTCTGGAGAAGCCCGCCGCGTGGGCGGACGAGGACGCTCCCGGCCTTGCGGCTGCTCTGATGGCCCAGCGGCCTCCCTGCGACATGCAACGCAAGCGGCCTCGCGAGGACGCGCTGCTCGAGGCCGAGCGCTCGCACCAGCGGCATCTCATCGCGCAGCTCGATTGGGAGCTCCTCGGCGAAACTCTGTGCCGTGTGGAGCGGGAGCGCAAGAACAGAAATCTCCGGCGGGTGGGCGGCCTCAACAATATCATCGACAGAGAGCGCGAGCGAGCTAGGGAGCGCGTTGAAGAGCTGGAGCGCAGCAACAGAATTCTCCGCCAGCGGGTGGCTGGCGCACCTCGGCGAGATCCTCGTGCGAGCGCACAGATGAGCTCGAGGACGCGCGAGCAAAAACTCTCGTTTTTCTCGCTTTCTCGATGATTCGATCCGCCGCAGCTGCTCGCGGCCTTCCGATGCGTGCAGGCATGGCTTCTGGAGAAGCCCGCCGCGTGGGTGGGCGATGACACTCCCAGCCTTGTGGCCGCTCTGATGGCCCAGCGGCCTCCCTACATGCGGCCTCGCGAGGATGCACTGCTCCAGGCCGAGCGTCTGTACTACCGGCGTCTCATCGCGGGCCTTTGTGGGGAGGTGAGGAGCGGGAGCGCGAGATGATAATTCTCCGAAGGCAGCTGGAGCGCAGCTACGATCTCGGTGAGCGAGATCTAGCGGAACTGCAGATGGTGCGGGAGCATGCTGCTCTGTTTGAGGGGGAGGCCAACCGTGAGACTTGGCGCCGTGAGGCGCTGGAGCGCCGCGTCGAGATCCTCGAGGAAGAGAACAGAAATCTTCGCAGGCGAACGCACTGATGAGCTAGAAAAAAGCCCGCCAAATGCTCGAATGGTCCCAAATGCTTGATCAAAAAAACCCGCCGCAGCTGCTCAAGATGACTTCCTCGGCGGCCTTCCGATGCGTGCAGGCATGGCTTATGGAGAAGCCCGCCGCGTGGGTGGGGCGGGACGCTCGCTGCCTTGCGACTGCTCTGACGGCCCAGCGGCCTCCCAACAAGCGGCCTCGCGAGGATGCGCTGCTTAAGGCCGAGCGCTCGCACCAGCGCCGCCGCATCGAGCTCCTCGAGGAGCAGCTGCACCGAGACCTCGCAAGAAAGCTCGAAGACACCGAGCACACAGCGGTAATCGCGGAAGAGGCGGGTCAAATCTTTACGGCTCTTCGCACCCCGGCCACGCGCGCACAGCGGGCAGAGCTTGCCCTGCGCTGGCTTGAGGCTGGTATCACATGGCGCGCTCGGTGGGGCGATGACGACGAGGGCTCGCCGAGAAGCCCCCAACCCGACGCTGAGGAGCTCATCAGTGAGTGGCGGGCGGAGCTGTCGGCTGTAGAGACGTAGAGACCTAGAGGCGCAGAGAGCATCAAAAAGGAGGCGGGAGCCTGGGACCTCTCTGTAGCCTCCTCTGGCGGGACTGCACCTCCAGCCCCCGTTTGGGAACCGCCACCTTTTCCGGCCACCCCTCCAAGCCAAACCTCGCCCCCATCTCCCCGCTCTCGGCGCAGGCCACCCTGTATACCTTTTCGCTCCAGGCTATCTCGTTGACCCTGTAGGAGCCCCTGCTTTCGATCGGCTGAACCCTGATCCGAACCATGTCCCCGACCTTGATTTCCGGGCGGGTTACCTTGTGCTTGGCCCTGCGCTCGATGTTGCGCAGAGCAATCTCGGCCATTTCGGGGTCAGAGTAGGCGAGGTTCGGCGCCACCTGCGTGGTAGTCAGCCAGCATGAGGTGGCCCGCTCCGGCTGCTATGCGGCGCAACATGGCATCCTTGATGGTGCGGATGGTGCGCTCCGCGAAGTAGGCGTGGCCCCTGGTCACCTGCTTCTCGACGTCCCAGAAATCCATCAGCTCCTTGAACTCCCTCTTGAACTCGGAGCCGTCGTCGGAGTACACGTTGGCCGGCACCCCCAGGGCTTGGAACACCTTCTTCATGCCCGCCGCGGTGGTGCTCGCACGGTCCTTCAGCGGCTCCGCGGCCACTTTCTTGGTCAGCGCATCGATGGCCACCAGCATGAAGGGGTAGGGCTTGCCCCCGAAGGCCTTCATGTCGGCCAGGTCCACCTGCAGCTGGTTCATGGGCTCCAGAGGCACGAAGCTGTTGTAGCCTCTCTGCAACCGGTCCTGGTTCACCCGCCGTCCAGAAACGCCTTCACCTCCTCTCTGGAGATGCTGGGGTCGCGCGCCTGAGCCTGCTGCAGCGTCTGCGCTATGCTGCCGAAACCGGTGCGGGGATCCTCGTAGATGGCCTTGATGGTTCGCCGCCTTCGGCCCTCGCTGGGCCTGCCAGGCTTCCACTTCGTCCAGCCGGGCCTGGAAGCCCAGAGCACGCTGGTGAGGTGAGAGTAGTCGAGGGTGACCATCTCCGTGCCATCGCTCCACCTCGCGGTGCCCGTCAGGTTCTTCCACTGGCCGGTCATTAAGGACATGCTTTTTATGCCTTTTTGTTTGGTGCTTTGTTTGGACCGAAAACCTTGTTTTTTCGCGTGCGCGTTCTTTGTCAAAACAATCCGTTTTTCGGAAGTGTTTTTTTGCCGAAAATCTTGGGGAGGGAGGGGGGCCTTGATGTTTGGACAATCCGGTGGCTCAGAGAGTTGTTTTTGCTATGTCAGCTGGTAGTGAAACTTGGCGCACGTGCTGCCATGGACATTTACGGGGTTGACGCTGACGAGCTCGCGCATTGCGTGGCGCTGCATGTCATTGAAATGAAGATTGACGAGATTATTGTCAGGAAATGCAGCCGGGTCCTGCGGTTGATCATGGAAAGAACTGGGCGAAGAGCCGCGATGTTTCCTTTCGCAGTCGTTCTTGCTGGTATGGAGCGCGCGCTGATTTCGCCATTGCCTTCTGATGATATGGCCAGGGAGCCTCTTGTGCGGGATTTGTGCTCTCCAGGCTCTCCAGGACCAACGCAACTTCCACGCGTCACTGCTGAAGAGCGGGCCTTTGTGGAAGAGTCGACCCAGGTTCTGCACTTCTTGAACGAACTGGCCGACATTGACGGACCTCTTACACCATTGGAGATGCTGTTGGACGATGCTTGTTTGACTTTGCGTGAGCTTGTTTACCCTTGAACTCTGACTGAACTTGCATCTAGAAAAGGCTGCGTAAACGCAGCCTTTCCCCTGAGAGCCCGGCTCAGCTTAGGTTTTTTGCTTTGCCTGAGAAGTTTGGCAACTCCTGAGTTTTACAAAGCACAAGGAAAAACGTGTCTGTTTTGCTGCCAGCGTTGCGTGCGGCTCAGTGAGTTTTCGCCCGCCCGCCCATTCGGTTCAACTGGCTCAGCTTCGGTTCGGCTTCAACTCGTTGTCCAGCTTTGCAACCAAAGCTGGCGAAGCCATGGCATCCAGGTACTTGGAGGAGGGCTCAGCTGGCATTGTGCGGGGGGATTGCCTATACAAGTTGGCGGAAGACATCCAACGAATCACTTGCGGGCAACCAGACAAGATCCCTTTCTCGATGCTCATCAAGGTCTGCGAGACTCTGGGCCCTCTGTGCAAAGACAACCGGATGAACTCCAAGATCATCAGCAAGTGCTGCGCCACATGCACTGTGCTTGAACACTTTTTTTGTCACAAGACACCGGTGACTGATGTGCGCTACAAGGACGTCTTGTGGATGTTTGATGAGTACGAGATGCTGCGGCCGATGAAGGGGGAGCTGAACAAGGTTAAGCTTGACGAGCTGCGCACTCTCCATGACCAAATGTTGCAGGTGAGCGAGGCCCTGGATGTGTGGGGCGGTCTTGCCGCTGGCCACGACGCAGAGTGTGTGGTTCTGGCCATACTCTGGCCAGTCCATGTCCTGATACAGGACTTGCAGCCGGTGCTTCGAGAGTTCATATACGAACACACTGCGGCAACACAGTGAGTGTTTGGGCTGAGCTTGAAGGGCTGCTGCAGCCTGAGAAACGATGTGTTTGCTGCCGCATGCTTGTTTGCAGGCAAGAAAAATAGCACCTGGGGCAATATTTGTCAATTTGAGATGCTTTTTGTGCAATTTACTTTGAGCGCTCTGGTCCAAACTAGCCTTTTTTTAGGGGAGCCATGATGGAACAGTCAGACTGGTGTATGCACAACAGCGTGCCTGACGACACGCCGCCGGCATCCCCAGCGTCGATGCCGCTTCCGCTTTGGGGGAGCACTTATTTCCTCACCCCCGCGGTGGCCGAAGCTTTATGGCCTTTCCTTACCCTCGGCGAGCGAGCATCGCTACAAGCTGCCGAGTGGTGGGTGCATGCAGACTTGCGGTGGTATATCCGTGGCATGGCCGCATTGCCCGATTTGCTTTGTGACTCCTCCAGCAGTGCATCTGAACAGGAGGCCCTTCGCACCCGCCGCCCCAGGCGCGCCGGGTGACGCATGCCTGGCTCACTCGCCTCGCGCCCGTGCTGGTAAACGAAGATAGTCAGAATGCCCTTGGTCCCATGTTTATACTGCCGGAGTTCCACGCAGCGCTGCTGCCGCGAAAACCAACTGCGTGCCCGCAGTTGGTTCTTGTTAATGGCCAACACCTCTGCAAATTCCAACAGTAGCTTAGTCTTGACTTTACACGTTTCGGGCGCAAGGTCGGAACAAGAAAAAGACCCTCTTACGCAAGGCTAATGGTGGTAGAGCTGCAGTCTTCGATTCGTGCCTGTGTTTGCTCGGGCGCGCCTATGAACAGTTTGAAACATGTGTCAGGGGTGCTGTGTTCATGTCGTGATGGTTGAATTGCCCGCCGCAGCTGTTAAGGAACATCTGTGGAACATCTGCGGAAACGCAGCTGTCAGTCAGACAATGCCGTGGAATTCTGACTGGCAGGCCGTGTGCGATGTCTGCGGATGGAAATGCAAGACCCCGTTGTTCAACAAGAAGGCCTTCAAAGACAGCGGTGTGATGGTTTGCGGTTGGAACTTTGAGGTGATTTGCTGCGTGTGCCTGCTGGAGGGAGAGGCTGAGGCTGGCCTGCAGCACAGCTGGCGCTACACCAGGGATGAGGCCTTCAAAGTTCGGTCCGAAAATTGCGAACCGCCGATGTGTACTACCCTGTGAATCCGTCAAGACAATTTGCGGGGGCAAGACATTTTTTACCGTGAAAGTTATTTTTTACCGTGGGCAGTTTTTTTACCGTTGCCGTTGCCGTTGCCGTTGCCGCGAAAAGTTAATTTTTACCGGGGAAATTGCCGTGGCTGTTGCCGTGGCTGTTTGCCAAGGTGCAGTAGTTTCGCAATAATTCCTTCCAAACTACTGCGAAATTTTCTCAGCGCAGTAGCTTCGCAGTAGTTAGCTCCAAACTACTGCGGAATTAGCTCCAGTGCAGTAGTTTCGCAGTAACTACTTCCAAAATAGCCGTTGCCGTTGCCGTTGCCGTTGCCGTTTTTGTTGCCGCGTTTTTTTGCCGTTGCCGTTGCCGTTGCCGTGAAAAGTTAATTTTGCAAGTCAATTAAGAAGTCACTAATTGCCGCGAAATGGGAATTGCCGTGAAAGTTAATTTTTACCGTGGGACTCTCTAATTGTCTTGACGGATTCGTTGGGTAACTGGGTGGGCGCCGTGTATGATCGCTTGCCGCCATCATCGCAGGCATCCTCGGCGTGGACCAGCACCTCCCCGCCGCCGCCGTGGCTGAGTCCGCCGCCGCTCCCGCCCGAGGAAGTGCTTAAGGATATCTTGGACGAGCTGACAGGGGTGCAAGGCCGTGTCAACAAGATAGAGATGATGATTATTGGGCTGCTGAATCAGAAGAATGAGTCCAAGGAGACAATCAAGCCTTGCTAGACACAGACAGCCCAAGGAGACAGTCTTCGAGCATCGCTAGACGCAAACTGCGGCCACGCAGTCTTGCCAGTGTTTCACTTGAATTGCTGCTGCAACAGTCTCTTCGCACATTTTGCAGCCAGAAAAAAAAACGCAGCGCAATGCTTTGTCAATCCATGAGCAAGGGCCCGCCCTGGGTTGGCTGTGCAGCTCTTCGAGTAGGGTATGCAGGCATCTGGTAACACTGCACGACTTTGTTTTTTCGGTTGTGTTGTCGTTGGCGACATCAGGAATTGCCCTTCGCCTCTTCAACATAAAGCTTCCGCAACTCCATGCGCACCACGTTGTTGACAAAACTGCATCTAGAACCAGCTCTGCACCCGCAGTTGAACAGTTGCTGTCGAATGATCTATTTGTTGGAGCTCCTTGCCTTGGTTGTTCAAACTTACTTACTCAGGCTGCTAGTGGAAAAAAACAGCTCTCAAATGTTGTTGCCGTTCAGTGATCATGAAACACAACTGCATCTCACACTGCTTGCGCGCCAGCCTTGGCTTCAAGCAAGGCAAGGCAGATTGAAGACTGCTTTGGCAACACAGCAGGACATGCCGCGACATTCCGACGAGTATGGCAGTGTGGCGCTATACTTGTTCATGAATGTCAATTTCGACTGGCATGTCTTGGCGCACCGAAGGTGCAGCGGGTTTCTTGCTACACCTGCTGGAAGCATAGTTCCAGCAGATCTTGTCTACAGGCATGGTGGAAACTGGCAGGAAGTTGCGGCCAAGAATGCCGCCTTAAGGGAACTGGTAGAAGAGGCTGGGTTGCAGCTGGACTCCAGCGTCGCGGGCCACTTTTTCACGCTGGCAAAAGACACGACGCTGATAATCCAGAAATTTCAGGACAGGTTTGGGAAAGTGCATGGGGTTGGGGCGTGTGAAAAGCTGCATGTCCCTGTACGTTTGTTCTAACTATTGCAAACACTGTTCAAGCAATGCCCCTGCAGGAAGGCAAGCGGAAGAACGTAAACCACATCAATTTCGGCTTCGTCTTGCCGTCTTTCTACTACGATATACTAGAGGTCCATGGCCCTCAACGCATTGGCAAACCCGAGCTCCTGCCACACGGGATGGCCAATGTGGATGGGGTCTCAACAAAGCCGCTCGACCAGAATTCCGCGCACAAGTGGGTGAAGGTCAACACGATGCTGAGTCGTCGCGACCTCTATGACCTTTGCAGGACTCCGCTTGAAGACTTCCTGGACAGAGTGAACCAAGCCGCTGTGGCAACACAGCGGCCATCACACAGGGCACTGGAAAGCATCGAACGACTGCCGCTGAAGTCGGTCCTCATCGCGAGCGAGATGCTGGCGAATCTCCTGAAGCTGTCGCATGTGGCTGGCACAAAGTCATTGGAGTTGGCCACTCCATTGGTGCAAGCCCCGTATGATGTCCTGAGGAACAACATCGGGAGATTGACCAAGCGTTCAACGTTTGAAAAATGTGGGAGGAGCCAGAGCAACCACCCCCGTGCAAAGGACCCAGCATTGGTGGAGATGATGGTGCGGCACTGGGCGCACGTCCACGGAGTCTGCGACTCTCTGGGCCAATGCCGCCATTTCCCCCAGGAGACCTCCAAAAGCTCTGGCCACATCGAATTCGATTACTTGCAGTCGGACAGACAGCACTCTGCGCAGTGGCAGCGTCGTATTCAAGACATCTGCGGAAACGCAGATGGCATCCACTTGCACTCGGTGGTTCACGGCACCTACTGGGAATGTGCCCCGGCAATCCAGAGACAGGGAAAGCTGACTGCGTCAGATAACGACGCCGGGCTGGGGGCACGCGAGTATCACGGCCGAGGAGGCCGTGGAGTCGGAGTGCGCCTTGCCAAGAAATTTGTGTTTGGTAATGATTCCTGAATGTATAGTCCTTGGTTGTTGTAGTCTTGCCTGTTCGTGCCTTGCCGACCTTGTGCGCCAAGGTACACAGCAGAAGACTGGGAGCACGTCTTCGACCACTACGCGTGGAAGACAAATGTCTTCGGCAACAATGTCTACTACGCTTTGGGCTTCCAGCTTCTGGGCCACACCCCCAGGACGATTTTTAACATGCATCGTGGCGCAGAGCTGGTGTGGAGTGCGGAGGACCTCGTGATAGTGAAGGTGATCGTGAGGTATAACATGCGGGTCCAGCAGGGCGAGGCGTGCTCGCGGAATTTCCAGCCGCAATGCCGCCTGCTGCCGAAAGAGTTGCAGGGGCGCCACGCGGAGGTGCCCGTATACGAAAAGATTGCAGCAAGCAGGTGGCACGACTGTGCCCACACCCCTCGCTGGGAAGAAGACTACGTCCCGCACAAGGAGTGGTTCCTTCACATGGACTATGACAAGGTGAAGAATCTCACACCCTTGAGCTGCTGCTTCCCCTGGGCTCCTCAGCCCACCAACGTGAAGGCAAGAGCTGCTGCGTTCACCGCTTGCCGGTCACGCAGCCCGCGAGGCGGGTCGTCAAGCAGCCTTGCGCCGACGCCAACTGTGGTGCCGAGCATGGAGCAGGAAACTCCAACTCTGCAGCCGGAGGAGCCCACTGTCACTCAGCTGCCGGAGGAGGAGTGCCAGCAGGAGCCGGCAAGCCCAACTCCGTTTTTGCCCATGCCAAAATCAGCTGCGGCGACGCAGCTTGACACTGAACAGGAAGAAGTTCCGGCCTGGTTCAACTATTCACCAACGTCGCCGGCTGACGACATGCAGGAGGATGATGATGACGACGGGCTGCAGCAACAACTCCAGCGTGCGGAGCACCTGACAATGACCCTTGAGCGTGTCAATGTTCGTGATTCTGACTCTGAGCTGAGCGGAATCTCAGATGAGGATGATGAGGAGGAGCCGGATGACAAAATGTCACAGAAGGACAAGGACCAAGATGAGCACCCGGACCAAGATGAGTGGTGGTGGATGCCGCTTGAGTCAGGTCGATGGCAAGGAGCACAATTGCTGCGATTGGAGAGGCAGTGGCAGGACGCCGGGTTCCCAAAGCTCGGCACTGAGGCAGGCGATTGGTTCCACACACAAATTACAGCAGCGGAGACGGCCTATGTCACTGCGACAGGCATCTATGACAACATGCCTGACCCGGATGGTGGAATTGCGGCGGGGCTATCCAGGACTCGACAGCAGAAGACGCGGTCGCGCGTGAGAACAAGGTTCAAGAGATCCCGAGTGATTGGGCTGCCCTTCAGAATAAGAGACTCGCGCCGGTGCACAGGATGCACTCTAGCGGCACCTATACATATACACAATGGGTCGCTGCTGGATACATTGCCGCGCAGTTCCGCCGGCTGCCACGGGCGCCAAAATTCCCCACGGGCCAACGCTGGTACAATTACCGGGACAATGGCTGAAAGTGACCTTCAACGACGGCATTGAGTGGTGGACTGATGATCCCTGCACAAAGCAGGCGCTCGCTGACGTAAAGGACTGGTTCCTGGGCCTCGAAAAGGTCAAAAACTGAACTGCGTCGCCGCAGTCAGGTTTTTGGAATCATTGCTTGCGAAGCCTGACGGCTTCGGAAGCGGTCGCACTTCAAGCACACAGTCCCGCAGAGGTAAAAAGGGCTTTGATCACGCCTGTCGAAACATGCTCAAGTTGTAGGGCAGCTGCTGCACCGACTGCGGCAACGCAGTTCGGATGGCGCCATGCCTTCTTCCAAATGCGTGATTAAGTGGGGAAGACTGTTCAAGTGGGCAAAACTGACTGAGTCGAATGTGCAGTGCCGGTACTGCAAGTGCTTCGGCCGCTCAGTGGAAGGATTGCGAACAACGCAATTGAAACAACATGAGCGTGGAGTACTGCATCGGTTCCGACGAGCGACAGCGCTTGGCTGCAGCCCACATCTGCCAGGCACCCCGTCAATGGACACCTTTCTGGGTGTTGTGGAGCGCCGCTTGAAAGGAGAATCGCTTCGAAAATCTCCTCATGGCCGCTACAAGGAAAAGAACATTTCATGGTGCTTGAATGAGGCTATGTTGGACATGGAGCGGAAGAAACTTGGGAAGTGCCAGGTAGCTCTGATTTCGCTAGATGCGCAAGGGCCGATGCTTTCTGTCAGATTTGCCTGTGTGTCAAACCGCGCTGCGAAACCGCAGCGCGGTCAACTTGAACTGCATCAAGGCCTCTTGGGGCTCTTCCACGGCCAAATTTGCGGCGCCCGAAGGATTGCCAGGACAACGCTGCGAGTTGCAAAAACTATTTTTCAGGCTAGAAGAAAACCTCCGTCTGGGTGGTGCGGGAAGGCGCCGACATTTTACAAAAAGGCTTGGCAGCATTTTCGCAGAAGGGTGGAACCTAGGCGGCAAAGCTTTGCTTGCTCCATGTTTCAAAACAAAATGCTTCTCCCTGACGCTGACGCTGCTGAGGAAATGTTTGCTTCGGATGCGGCCGCTGATGAACTGAGAGCCGGCCGTTTTCTCTCACTTCGGGACCACTTTCCTGCCGAGACTTTTCCAGCTATGAAGATTCGACTGCGCGACAGCGCGCATGCTGTCCAGCGGCAACTCAGCGCAGTCCTCACGTGTTGCATTCCCAGTAAACAGCCCTGCGCGGAACGGACAACTAACAGACAGCTGCCTTGCTGGATAAGGTTTGCAAAGAAATGGCATCTTGACGAGACGCTTCAGGAATACATGCAGCAATTCATATCTGGAAAGGAGTCTATGACTGCGCTGATTTGGCATTCGCCAGATTTGAAGGTGATGTTTGCGAAGCATGTTGCTAGGCTCAAAAGTGGACATGTTTTAACACACATGCCGCTTTGCTTGTCGCTTTCCAATGCTCTGCCCAGGAAAACAACTGTCCAAGTCGGAAGAGTTGGGTGATTTGCAAGCCTGGACCTTGGCAGAGTCAAGTGTCAGCGGCCGCTGCCCGGACATGTCTAAAACACTTGCCCGTGTCTTGCTGGCATCGGCGGCTGGAACTGCGCAGAGCGAGCGTGACTTTGCAGATATCAAGTACCACACTGCACGCGACAGGGCTTTCGTAGGCCCTTACTTCAAGGCGTTCGAGAGGCGGCTTCGCCAGTGGGACAAGAACAGTCTTCGTGGTGCAGTTGCTATGCTTGCCCAAAAGATTTGGCAGGAAGGCTTCGGCTCTGAAAGATCATCTGGGTCCGCTCGCAAACCTAAGTTTGTTTCCGGTCTTCGACTAGAAGCAAGCCGGCAGGACGCTTGGCGGCACATAGCTTTTTTTAACTTGCCGGAGTTCGCTTTGCGCACCTTGCCGGCCAAGGCACGAACAAGAAATCCTGTTTCGGAAGCCGCGTGGATAGCTCGACGCCGGAAGAGTGTGAAGCGATGCTTAAAGCTGAACGATGCCCCTCGGGGCATGCTGCGGCTGAGCAAAAGTTCCCGCAAGGCAGCTGGAAATGCAATTTCCACCAAGCACGAGGAAGCGACCAAAAAGTTGTCGGAGCTGAAGAAAAGACGGTGCTTTCAAGCTCAGCAAGACGACCTGCTGCTGCGGCAAGAGCAGCTTCGCCCAGCAGAGCACAGCCAATGCTTGGAGCGTAGGAGGAAAGCTGACCACCAAGCTCAGCTCGAAAGCTCGCTGCGGAAACGCAGGCGGAGTCAGCCTGAACTTCCAGCTCTGGCCAATATGCGCCTTGGCGTTTGAAATTGCTTTTGCGCCTTTGTTCTTGCAAGTTTTCTTAGGCGATTGCTCGCGAAAGAGGAGGCAGACTCTACTGACTTGCACCAGAAACTCCACTCTTTGGGTGCCCTGGTGGTCAATGATTATCTCTTGGCTGAAGGCGTTGTGGTGAACAATGTCGCAAAACCTGGCTCTCGAGCTTCATGGCTAATGCGACTCTCTGGTGGTATTATCGTAAGCCAAGCTGCGATCAAGACCGGGTTTGGGCCTTGGGTTAAATACAAAGGGCCAGCCAAGGGCACCCGAAGACATGTGCTCATTACGCCATCATTTCGCAAACGTCATCCGCGATTCGCTGTCTTGGCACAAACACGCATGCAAGAGCTCAACTGGAAAGTGTACGTGCGGGCCCTGGCTGGCTGTGGCACACTTGTCGTCCTGTCCGTGTCCCGTTTGCCTTGTTTGGAGCGGCGCGCCCCTGGTAACAGAACTGAGGACAAGGCTGCCACCTGGGAGAACGCAGCCAAAGCTGCCAAGACCAAGAAGAACTATGTGAGTGTAGGACTTGTGCAGGAAAAGTCCGTGCTGACATCCACAAAGATGTTCAACGCCCATACATTTGTACAGTGGGGAGCTCTTTGGGCAATAGAGCGATTCTGCCTGGGTCACAGCCGCCAATGACGAGCATTGGTCGCTGCACAGAATCTGCAGACTGGGGAAGAGGGCTGCCACTGCCTCGCGTCATAACAGAGAGAAACACGTCTATGCGATGGCTCGCTGTCTGATGACGGAAAGTGCTTCTGGAAGCGCTGGGAGTTAAACAGTGTACAAAGCCGTGGGGGGGTGGGGGGAACCTTGTCCCGGCTGATGCGCGGGTCCGGTCAGCCGAAAAATCCTCCATTTTGTGGGAGTTTTGTTTGAGCGCTTTCTGCAACGCAAGCCTGGTTTTTGGTGTTGCTCCCTGTGTCTGCCAAATGAACAATTCTGATGCATCAGAATTTTGGGCCCCTGCGAGTTCTGATGCACTAGATTTTTGGGTCCCTGCGAGTTCTGATGCACTAGATTTTGGGCCCCTGCGAGTTCTGACGCACTAGATTTTTGAGTCTAAGTCGTTTATGCTTTTTCAAACGGGTCCTCGGGCTCTTTTGGGCCCGACAGCCCGAGTGCCGGGGGGTTCCGAACCCCCTGGCACTGCGAATTCTGATGCATCAGAACTTGCAGTGCCGGGGGTTACCCCCCCATTTTCGAGTCCCAAGTGCCGGGGGGTTCCGAACCCTCTGGCACTCGGGACTCGAAAATGGGGGGGTAACCCCTGGCACGGCGAGTTCTGATGCATCAGAACTTGCAGTGCCAGGGGGTACGGAACCCCCTGGCACTGCGGCTCAAAATCGGGCTGACCTGCTATTTGTTTTGGGGGGGTATGTGCAATTAAGCCCCAAGCCGAGACTACTACGTCTTGTTGTCTGTTGTCTGGTGTGCTCATGTGTTCTGTCTGCCCGTCAAGCCGCTTCACGCTTCGCCCCGCAGCCAGCTTTCCTCCAGTTGCTTCTTCAGCTGACTTGCTGCGTTGCCGCAGAAAGTCCGTGAAGCATGGGGAAGACATCCTTGAAGGTGAAGAAAACTGGCATCAAGAAGCCTCCTCGCGTGGAGAAGGTGGAGTCACATTGCCAGCGCAAGTGGCCAATCATGCTTGGGAGCGACTGCAGCGGCATGAGAACTGATGTTGTGGCAGCGAAGCAACTGGGGATTGAGTTCATGGTTCAGTTTGCCACCGATGTGGACCCAGATTGCCGAAAGGTGATTCTTTCCCACAAAAAGGGAGCGAGGAGTCTTGGATATGCTCTTGGAAATGTTTGCGAGAAGTGTGACTTGTACACAGCTGGGTTTCCCAACCGAGTTTGGGTTACTTTCTGTTTTTTTGCACATAGGTCTTTGCTTAGTCTGCTCCTTCCGAGGTACGGCGGGCGTCGGGCACATCTGCCGCATGCAACCGCGAACAAGAAGCACAGGAAGCACTTCAACAAACTTCTGCAGCAGCTCAAGGAATGTCGGCTTCCTGGGTCGCAGAAGCGGGCCTATGCTGTGAGCTGGCGAATGGTGAACAGCCGCAGTTTCGGGCTTCCGCAGAACCGGAAGAGGATCTACATCATGGGCGCCAGGAGGTCCACGCGCAAGGGTGTGAAAACCAGAAAGCCAAATATGGTCCACTCGCTGCCTGAAAGCAAGTTCGCTTGCCTGGACGACTTCTTGGAGAAAGGGCTTCCCAAGGTGGACATCAAGAAGCTTTGCAAAACCAAGCGGAACAACATTTTGGCAGGAAGGAAGAAGCTCAAGGCGAAGGGTGTTTGGAATCTGGACAGGGACATCATCGACGCAGGAGCCGGGAAAAAATTCCGGCAGGTCACCTCGGGCTATGTTCCCACAATCACATGTGCACGATCCTCCGGCGACAACTTCTGGCTCGACAACGATTCTTGTCCAAACCAGATTTAGCGAGTGCAAATAATCAAGTGTGGCGAGTTGCGCAGCCCGCAGCCCGCGTACAGCCTGTGCTAAGGAAAGTCGCTTTCTCAGCCTCAAGGAGCTGGCGGCTTTGCAGGGATTCCACAACTTCCGCTGGCCCAAAAGTGTGTCCCGCGCCAAGAGAGGCAAAATGGTGGGCAACGCCATGTCGGTTCCTGTCCTGAGGGAGGCAATGTGGGCGGTGCTCACGGCAGCTAGGTTGATCCGCTGGGCCTAGTAACTGTGGAGCCACAGTTATTAAGACAAGAGCTGCTCCTGTTTAATTTGCTGGGACGATGGCCCTGCGTTGGGCTGGTGCTCCGCGACTGCAACAATTGACCGGGGTAAACAAAAAACGGAAGCGTTGCTGACGCGGATCAAATTCGACTTTTCACAGAGAGTGGCCCGTGCTTTCAGATTAAGGCTCATCCGCAGTTTTCAGATTAAGGATCATCCGCAGTGTTTTTTATTTGAGGCCCCCGGTGCCAGCTGCGTAACCGCAGCGAGGTGCAGACTGCTATGGTTCAATCAACATCCTCGGCAAGCTCAACCCCGGTGCAATGCCGGAACATAAGCGCTTCCCACTACGATGACGTGAGGAAGGCTTGCAGTCAGTACTGCGCTGCTGCTCAGGACGGATCTTTTCAGGGACCTTGAGTCAATGAAGCCCCTAACGATCGAGGAGGGCGGTCGTCAAGACCCCTTCGACAATCGCAAGTTGCAGTCCATGATAGAGGCCTTGAAGGAGGGAGATTCCACTACTGACCAGTACATTGCAGGCGGCGATGTAGCGTGGGTTAGCTGGTCATGGTCTTCGACTGCAAGTGTGCCAGTGTACAAGAGCAGCGCAAAGTGGATCATGCACACCACGTACAAGAAGCCCCAGCCTATAAATTTGGTGGTGGCAGTGGATGACTTGTTTATGGACCAGAAAAATGGGCAAATGATGAGGATCAGTCCGGAGGAGGACCATCACGCCTTCATCTTGGCCACAGCGAGGGACTTGCAGCAAGACAAGTTCCAGGAGGCCGGCGCCGTCGCTGTCTTGGCCCCTAAATACATTACTAGCCACGCATTGAGTTGCCAGCGCAGGAATGGAGAAGGGCGTGGCTGTCTTCCACGATCGATTGCCGCTTCAAGCCCGGGCTGAATTTGTTCTGGGAAGCGGCCAAGCTAAGGGAGGATGTTGGGACCAGCTACGAGACCATGTACTACAGCCCTGTGCAACGCATCTTTCAAATAGTGTCCTTCAAGTTGAATCACGAATCAGCTTCCAAGACCAAGCAGACGACTAAGAAGCTTTTCGAGATCCTGTCTGCCAACTTGACGGTGACATCGGGGGAGGCAGTGACGCAGTCCTTCCTCGAAGTCTTGATGGCTCTGTGGAATTCCTTGCTCAGCGACACTTCTTTCCGAGAGGACGTCCTGCTTTCTGAGGAGCTCTTCGGAAAGCGAAGTCCCATCAAGTCCATATATGTTTTGCGAGACCTTGCCACTGCTTGCAAGAAGCAACCGCCTTGCGTGAAGTGGGTGTTCGATGCCCTCATGGATGCGGCGTTGAACAAAATCTTCAAGCAAGGCGAGCTCAACCCCCAGGCGTTGGCCGGCAAGAACACCCGTGGGAATAATCCCAAAGGGCCTGACTCCTAGCACTGCTGCTTTTGGCTTAGGTTTTGCCTTGATTGATGGGGCGCACTGCTTCTGAGGCTGTTCCATATGTGGGCATGGAAGTATGTCCTGAAAGATGAGATCCTGGACATGCTGTTGGCTCACAAGAGCCTGCCATGTGAGGACGCAAAACGCATCCGGGAGAAACTCTCCACTCAGGAGACGTGGCGCAAGGCAATGGCTGGTGGCCTTCTCTTCTCGCGGGAGACGCTCGACAATATCCCTGACAATGAACTTGACCCTAGCATTTTGACTGCAATTGGTGATTCAAGTGTCGCCCATGACATTGTAATGATCTGGACATGGCGCCGAGGCAAATCCGTGAAAGTCGTGGCCAACAAATCGTGGCTGGGGGCGCTGCAGCCAGCCAGTCAAGAGGCTGCGGAATTTCTGGCAGATCTCATTTACACCAAGAAGTACGACGAGAAGGTGAAGAGCGTGTTGCACACCAACTTTGACGTGAATGCCCTTCTCGAGCGCGAGGTGCTCAAGCCCATCTGGGACAAGCTAACCAAGAAAGCCGACAACACGGCTGCGGCAACGCAGGCGGAGTCAGCGGACGAAGGTGCGTTGGATGACGCCGCCCTTGTGAAAGCCGCCATCCGCCTTTCAGAGCCCAATGAAGCCAAGGCAACTGAGGCTGTCCATGCAGTTGAAGCTCTGAAGACTGAAGACAAAGAGTTTCTGCTAGAAACTGAGACAACCGCCAAGGACCTTGTCAATTCCCTTTTGCAGGTCGCGGTGGCTGACCAAGAGATTGACAAACTCATCCTTGCTTTGTCGAAGGTGGAATTCCTAAACACGCGAAGCCAGGAGATTTCCCAACTTTTCATTTGGGACGTTGAGCAGGCAGGAGAGCATAAAACCGACGCTCGGAGGTCACCCCTCCGTTTCAGAAAGAACACTTCGAGAAAGTGGTCAAGGGCGTGCTTTTTGCACGAAACAGGCAATCCACTTTGACCTTTGACGACTCGGACGGGCCGCCTCCCCCAGACGCTTCGGATGTGTTGCCTAGCTTATTACATAAACACAGGATGCGTGCGCCGTCCATGCGTTGCTCATCTTAGGTTCTTGTTCTTTGACGGAGGCCGGTCAGGCCTGCATTCTCATTGGAACAACCTGTTCAAGGGCATCGGCGTGACTAAGATGTGGAATTTAATCCACAGTGAGGCCTCGACAACTGCGAACAGGAAGGCCAGGAATCTGTCAGGGACGGCGATTGAGCGTGGGGCCAGGGCCTCAGCGTTTTAATGTGATTTCCTCGGAGGCACGGGGGCGGATAATGAGGTCAACGTGATTAACTTGGCAGAAAAGGTCTTGGTGACCACCACGGATGCGCAAAAGCTGCAAGCTATCACGGGAAGCCGGAAGAACCTACATTTTGAGGGGACCGTGTGTTCAGATGCTGCGCCTTGGATAAACCAAACAGTGCGCGGTTGTTTGGCGCGCTCAGCTTGCGCCCCTTGTTTGCGTGCGAGTTTCTGAGGTCTACGGGGTCCCCCGGCATGATTTGGCAGGGCTGACAAGGCTGGCACCTGTGTTCAAGCACGAGTTGCTTGGAAGCTTCCGCGTGGCTGGTGCACCGAACAACCAACAGCGAACAGATGGAAGTGCAAAGGACAACGTGGCAGGAGAACCGATCACTTGGAATCCAAGGCATTCGCACATGATCGAGGAATTGTTGCACCGGTATCGGCCACGGGCTGTCACACTCATGACAGCAGCAGAGCCTGCGACAGCCAGCGTGATTTTGACAAAAAGAATTCCAGTGACAGCAATTTGCTCCTTGGCTGCATCGCAGTTTGATGTCCTTTTGCTCGAGTTTGGTTCTGGTGCCCAAGAAGAGCGCGCCAGGCTTCTCACAAAAGCACGCCAAGTGGTTCAAGGCCCAGGTCTGCACACAGCTCCTCGCGGCGATGACTGACCCTGCCAACGACAAGATTTTCAACGCAAAGCTGGGAAAACTTTTGCACCTTCCGCATCCGCAGAGCAGCAGCACCCCTGAGCCTTCCACGTCCACGGTGACAGGCAAGAAGCGAAAGTCGCGGGGAGGTGCCAATGCAAAGCCGAAGCCAAAGAAGGCTGCAAAGATGAAGGCGGCTCCGAAGAAGAAGTCGGAGAAAAATCTGATTGAAGAAGACGAAGAAGACGAAGAAATTGAAGATGAAGAGGACGTCGAGGAGGAGAATCTGAGTGAAGACTCTGTGGGCAGTGATGACTAAACAAACTGTGCTGCCACAGTTTATGCATTCTTTTGTTTAGCCAGCGCATGACAATAATGATGATAGCGGGACATGTCTGTTGGCAGCGAAGCAATCACAGACCCAGGGCAGATTGCAGTTCGGAGCGCTGCGAGGAAAATGGGATGAACACGCTGCTGCAATTGTGAGTGTCCTGTCTGTTGAACTGACAGTGCACGGAGAACCATTTGCAGTCCACGACCTGTGCTCTTGAGCAGCTTGCGCAAACTGCTCATGAGCCCCTCAAGCCAGTAAGTAGCATTGCCATTCATGAGCGGCGGCATTGAAGAAGGCAACTTTTTCCCGAGCCTGAGGAAGAACGACAATTGCGATGAGCCTGACTCTGGCAACGAGGAGGCTCAGCCTTCCATCGAGCAGCTCTTCGGCGAGGCGGGGGGATGGGATGATTCTGATGAGCCGGAGGACGAGAACGAAGATATGAATGAAGAAGAAGAAGCAGAAGAAGAAGAAGACAAAGACGCAGGAGAAGATCCTCCATGTCCAGTAGCGAAGGCCAAAGCCAAGGCCAAAGCCAAGGCCAAGGCCGAAGCCAAGGCCAAGAAAGAGCCCAAAGCCAAGGCCAAGGTCAAAGCCAAGGCCAAAGCCAAGGCCAAAGGCAAGGCCACAGCCAAGGGCGCGTCAAAGAAAACCACAAAGTATGACAATACCCGAAAAGCTTTCTTTGACAACGCTGCCAAGAACGGCCTGGATAGTAATGCTGCCCGGAACGCCTGGCTTGAGAGCACAGAGAGGAAGAATGCGATAGCTTCAATGCCAAGTCCTGAGAGAAGGCAACGCAAATTTGTGAAACCTCCTCCCGCTGATGATGTAAACTAGACCTTGTGGCAATGTCTGCTGCGGGCGCGCAGCAGACCATGGCATGGCGTGATGGGCAAAGAAACAAAAGAGCAAGCATTGCGTGTTGGACCTTGCAAGTTGCGACTGTCCTTGAAAGTTGCCATGTTGTTGATTGATGTTATTGCCCTGCAGATGTTTTCGCTTCACATCTAGGCTACTGCGCGTCAGTCCCACTTCCGACAGACATTACTGTGCTACCACAGTAATTATGTCGTCATGGTTGGACAGCATGGGCCGTCAGGAGGCACGGTTTCAGCCAGGCGACCACGCTTGCTTGGTGACGTGGAAGTCCAGCTTCTTCCCGCTCTATCAGCTTCATGCGGAGATACTGGAACAGTTGGATCAAGCCATCGTGTTTCGCAAAGGCCCATCTGCATGGAGGAGTTCAAGGATCTGCGAGTGTTCATTCATGTGAACAGCGACGATTATCTGGAAAGACATTACACAGAGGAAACTGCAGACTGGTGCAGTCACGAAACTCGCACTTCCTCAGTGCAGCAGTGGATCGAGCGTCGGCCTTGGGTTCAGCTGGTGCCAGGGCCCGCGAAGAACCTGATATATGCCATCAACGAGTACAAGAGGAAGCATTATCAGTTGCGGTGTGTGGTGTATGACATTCAACGTGCCCCTTATGGTGGAGATTATGGGCCGATTGGCCATGCTTCCTGGGAGAAGCGCTTCATGATTTGGGGCTGGCAGGACGAGTTCGATCGCGTGCCTGACCTGGTTCAGTGGTCCCAGGACTAATCCTCGATACTTTGCCTGCCAATCAGTGACCCCGTGCCAAAACCACGGGTGATGCTGAAGGCCCTTTACAGACGAGACGTTGACATCATTCGCAGGTTCATGCCACTTTCTCTCTTTCCTGGCAACGCCATCTGGCATGCTGATGACATCGAGCAGATGACTGCTATCTCTTTCAAAGTGCGTTGTTTAGACTTGGTATGCTTCTTCATTTTTTTCGTTCTTTGGCTGTTTGTTTTTGTTTTGTTTGATACTCTTGTGATATTTTTTGCTGGTATGTTGCTTTGTTTTTTGTTGATGTGTGTTTTTGAGTTTGGGTTCTTTGATGATTTAGAGTGTTGCTGTTTTGTTGGTATGCTTGATTGAATTATTTAATGTTGTATGCTGTGATTAAATATGTTTGTTGTTGGTTGTGATTATTTATTTTGTTTGCTTGTTGTTCTGGATTTTGTTTTCTGTTTGTTGTGTTGCTGTTGGAAAAAATAGTAGAAAGAATAATTCTTTGAATTCTCCTTTTACTATTTTTCCCCCCCCCTTTCTGGTCCACGTTTCGGTTCTGGTCCACGCCTCATAACTGGGAACAAACGTTGCTGGTGATGCTGGGGGTGTTGTTGGCGATGCTGCCCCAACTTAGGGGTGTGGAAACAGAGGTCCGTTTTCACGCCCCCGAAGCTTTCAGGGTCTCTTCTAAGGCGGCTTCATTGGCGCCAACAACACCGTCAATTTTGGAGCCTATCCATGTGCAATCAACTCAATCCCTGCCCTCCGAGCAGGGCTACTTCAATCAACACTATGCGCCAGCCACGGAAACCCAGCTTGCCAGCCTGTGACCCCTTCTCGATTTTGGCATGACATGTTTTTCTTGCATGCGTTTTGTGTGGGTTTTTGCACGGATGTCACGTTGATTTTTTGCATGATTTTGCTTGCTAGGGGACCTTTCGGTGTGGCGCGGATTCTTGGTGTGGCAAATCTTCAGATGAGAGCTTTGAAGGTTGAAGTGGAGGAGGGTTCCATGTGAACAGTTTAGTCGATCCTCTGAGAAAGGGATGTTCCGCACAGCGCATCAGCCCCGGCTCAAACACAGCAGCAACAGCAACAGCAGCATTGGCTCGGGTAGCGGGCAAAGCAGGAGGTTTGGGGCTCGGGTAACGGGCTATGCAGGAGGTTGCCTCGGGTAGCGGGCTATGCAGGAGGTTGGCTCGGGTAGCGGGCTAAGTAGGAGGTTTGGGGCTCGGGTAACGGGCTATGCAGGAGGTTTGGTGCTCGGGTAACGGGCTATGCAGGAGGTCTCGGCTCGGGTAACGGGCTACGCAGGAGGTTTGGGCTCGGGTAAGGGCTACGCAGGAGGTCTCGGCTCGGGTAACGGGCTAAGTAGGAGGTTTGGGCTCGGGTAGTGGGCTAAGCAGAAGGTCTTGGCTTGGGTAACGGGCTAAGTAGGAGGTCTCGGCTTCGCCGCGGTTGCTGCGCCCGAGGCAGTCAGCGTGCCCGTGGACACGTCGCCCACCGTGGTGAAGTTCCCGGCGTTGGCCGTGTTGTTGTTGGCCGTGTTGTTGCTGGTCAACGTGCTGCCCGTGATTCCGGTGGCTGAGCTCAGCAGGCCCACGCTGGCCGCCCCGGTGATGCTCAGCGAGCTGCCAGACACGGCGCCTGTGGACGTCAGCGCGGCTCCGGCGACGGTGCCGGTGGCTGTGAGCGCTGCGCAGGAAATGGCGCCCGAGGCGTCCACGCCCGTCGTGAACACGTCAGTGCAGTTCACGTCGTTGCACAGCAGCTGGTCGCAGCCCACGTTGCCCTGCGCGGTGAGCCCGTCCAGCGTGGCCGAGCCCAGGGCCAGCGAGTCCGCCAGCAGGTCCGTCACGGAGACCGACTCTCCCTCGAAGGCTGAGGCCCTGATCTGCATGCTGTACAGGTCCAGCGTGCCCGCCGACTGCTGCGCCAGCCCGGGGATCGAGCCTCCGAAAGCTCAAAGTGCAGCCGGCCGCGCTGACGTACATCACCAAGTTGGAGGCCGTGCCCAGCCTGTACCGGCAGCCGAAGGAGTAGCGTCTCCCCGGCGTCACACGATGTTCCAGGCGAAGGCGCTCAGGGTCATGGCGTAGCCGCCTCCCACCGTGAAGCTGGCCGAGGCCCCGGAGCTCTGGCTGTTGGAGCGCACCAGAAAATTGCCTAGCGTGGTGAGCGTGGGCTCCAGCAGCACCTCGCCCAGGGTGGCCAGCGTGACGTCGTCGGCCCCTCCGTCCAGGAACTCGTGCTTCAGCAGCAGCGCCGAAGCCGCCGTGTCCTCGTCTCCAGGGTTGCGTCCAGGATCTGGAGACCGTAGACGTCCACCGTTCCTGCCGTCTGGTTGGGCAGGCCCGGTGCCTGAAAGTGCAGCTTCGCAACTCCGTTCGGAGGCACTGTGAAGTACATCTTGGCCGTGCTCCAGGCGCCCTGGTCGCCCACGAAGCTGCCGCACACAAGGTCGTAGACGTTGTCTGCCTCGGACATGTACACCACAAAGTTGGAGGCCGTGCCGAGCCGGTACCGGCTTGTAGGTGCGCACGATGTTCCACGGGTTCACCGCCAGGGTCAGGGTGTAGCCGTCCACGCTCACTCCCGCGGTGTGCGTGGCCAGGACCACGCTGCAGCCGCTGCTGGGGCGAACCGTCCAGTTTGACAGCGAGACGTCCGTGGGGCCCAGGATCTGCTCTCCTATGGCGGCCACCGCCTCGTCGGCCCCTCCGTCGTCCGGCTATTTGCAGCGCCGAGGCTGCCTCCGTGACTCCAAGCTTGCCGGCAAGGAGGCCGTCTACTTGTGCGACGGCAGCGCGGCTGCGATGCTCGAGGCCGTTGCCGTGTCCTGGTCTGCGGCTGAACGGTACGCCGCCAGCGCCGAGGTGATTTGGTTGGTCGTGAAGACGTCCTGGTCCGGGCCTGTCCGGTAGGCCAGCAGCGCGCCTGCGATGGCGGCCTGCGTCTGCGTGTCCTGCGCGCTTGCCGTGCGGTAATCTCCCAACAGCGCGTCTACCTGGGGGCGCCGAGGTGTCCAGCAGTGCGCCTGTGATGGCGCTGGTCGTCTCCGCGTCCTGCGCTGCCCCTGTGCGGTAGTCTCCCAACAGAGCGTCTCCACTTGCGCCGAGGTGTAGTAGGCCAGCAGGGCTGCTGTTATAGCGGCGTCCAGTGCCCGCCGTGGAGTAGCAGTCTGCCGTGATGCTCAGCGTGTCGTCGCCGTTGGCCAGCGCAGCAGAGAGAGGAGCCACGAAATGCAGGTTGCGAACGACGTTGCTTCCGCGAACGAGCTCCCAAGTCGTGAAGCCCGCCCAGGCCGGCGCGTTAACAACTCCGCCGCTGCCGGAAAGCTGCAGGGCGGCGAGCTCCGCGAGGATTGCGTCGAGGGCGCTCTGGAGCGTGGTCTCGCTGGCCGAGAGCGCGGCGTTCGTGGCGTATGAGGCCAGCAGCGTCGCGTCGGCCTTGGCCCCCTGGAGCGCCGTGATGCTGGCGTCCCGGCTAGCAAGCTGCGCTGCGACGAAGGCCTCGGTGGCGAGACCCAGCAGGGCATTTGCTATCTTGGTGTCTACCTCCAGCGGCGTGTCCAAGCCGTCCACCGTGGAGAGCAGGGAGGCCAGCGCGCTTGCGTCCGCCTTGCCGAGGAGGGCGGCGTCCAGGGCTGCCGTGGTGACAGCGTCCAAGAGGGCTGTCGCTATCTTAGAGTCCACCTCCGAGGAAGTGTCCACGGCCGACTGCAGGGCGTAAGCAGAGGGCGCTGGCGTCTGCCTTGGAGGCCTGCAGCCCCGAGATGGAGGCGTCTCGGCTCGCGAGCTCGGAGGCCAGCGCCGCGGCGGTGACGGCCCCCAGGAGAGCGTTGGCCACCTTGGTGTCCACCTCCAGCGGCGTGATCCTCGCCGCTATGTCTAGGGAGTGCTGGTCCACCACCGTCTTGAGGCCGTAGTTGGCGGCCACCGTGGCCAGCGTGGCGTTGTTGGCCGAGGCGATGGAGCCGTTCATGGCCGCCGTGGTGCTGTAGTTGGACAGCTTCAGGTCCACGCCGTCGGGGGTGCTCTTCGTGGCCACCACGCCCTCCAGCACGTCGAAGGCCGACTGGTCTGCCTTGTTGGAGAGACCCGTGGTCAGCGAGCTCTGCAGCGCTGCGATGCTGCTTCCGTGCGCGGCCACCTGACCGTCCGTGGTGGCCAGGGCCGCAGCCGTTGCTAGGGGCGCAATCGCCGGCGCCAGCGCGCTGCTGTCCAGCTTTGAGGCCAGCTCTGCGGTGACTCTGTCGTCCAGGGACTGGATGGCAGCGGCGTTGTTGCCGGAGGCTGCCGTGTTCACCGCCAGGTCAGTTACTTGAGCGTAGGGCGTCAGAGCGAGGGCCAGCTGTCCTGCTGTGACGCGCGTGCCGTCAGTCACCTCTCCGTTGTCCAGGACCTCCGGGATGTTGCCCGTGACAGGTCCTTCAAACATGTTTTCTTAGGAGTAGTCGTTACACGAATTCGTAACGCTGGGGTGTTGCACTTTCGCAACGCGCCCTCACTTGAGTCGCTATGGGTCATTCGGGGCCTTCGTAGCGCAGGGTGGTATAATTAAACTCGCAACAGCCCCTACCAGTACGCGAAGTGTGGAATGACGCAGTGTCTGATGGCGTCGGACACTGGGCATGAGGCGAGGTCCTTCATGACGAGACCGGCGAAGGGCACTTGTCTCAGCGGCTATGACCTGCGGGGCATTCATGAGCCAACCTTGCCCAGTCATGAACCAACCTTGCCCATTCATGAACCAACCTTGCCCATTCATGAGCCATTGATGAATCACCCGGTTCCATTATTGACTCAAACTTGCCAAGAACCGTGTGTCCTCTCGGGAACTGAGGTGCTTTTAAGCACTTTTCGGCCCCAAAGAGAGCGGTGACGAAGCGGTGACATCGTGGTGAGAGCGTTTTTGGGCCAAAAAGCGCCGTTTTGGGACGGTAACAAAAGCCGATGGTGAGATGGCTTAGGCGTTGGTCTCCGGAGCGACGTCTGGGAGGTTCGATTCCACCCTGGCACCTCGGCAGGCTGACGTGTTAGACACCGGTGACATCGGCGGTGACTAATTCAGCAGGCTGACGTGTTACATGGAGAACCTCGGCTGGCTGTCGGGCTCCGAGCCAAACCCTGCGAGAGAACTGGGGCCGGTTTTGCGCACTTTTGCACCCAAAAAGCGAGCGGTGACAAAGCGGTGACAAGCGGCGACGAGCTCAGCGGGCTGGAATTCGCAGGCTTTTCGGGTCAGAAAACGGATTTCGGAGCACGGCGAACGCCTGGAGCCGGTTTTCGGAGGAAAACGAGCGAATTTGGAGGCCCAGGCACCACTTTCGACGCCGTGTCCACGGAGGCCCTGCTGAAGCGGCGCTGCTGGCCGCCGTAGGGCAGCGGCAACGCGGCGGGCCGGCTCAGCTGGTTGGAGAATTTGGCTGTTTTGCAGGGTTTGGGGACCAAAAAAGCAAAATAATTAGGTCCCTATAAGCTGATGTCCCTTACTACTCTTGAAATGCAACCTGGAGCCAAATTGCAAGCATATCTAGGGGTCATTATTTTGCAGCCACATGCACGCAGCGTTTTAGGTTTCGAATCCTTCGCAGGACGAGGTCGTTTCCTGGACGGACGAGTGCTAGGAGCCTGTCAGGTCGAATAGAATCCATTTGGGAAACCCCCTCTAAAGAGAGAGTTCCAGGCGCTGGCCAGCAGACAGGGGCTGCACCAGACCGTCGCGGCTTCTTTTTGCTACGTTGCTGCTACGTGCCACCCGCGCACCACAAGTGGGACAGCGACAAGTTGCCATGCTGGACAACCTTCTCAAGACCACTACCTTACCTGGAGACGCCGAACTTGGCCCGTCAGCATGACTCGGCGGGAGGAGCTGGAGCACAGGCTCCCACTCACTGCAGGGCCTTCGAAACCGCAGAGAAGAAGCTCCACCACTGCCACGGCACCGGGCGGCATCTTGGGGCGCTGTGCCACTCCTGCAACATTGCGGCCCAGACGTTCATCCCAGTGGTCTTTCACAACGGGGGCGGCTACGACTTCCTCTTCCTGCTGCGCTACATCGCCACGATGGGCTCTCCTGTCTGCGAGTAGTAAGGAAAGGCAGCTTCTGGCGCCCTAATTATTTGGGTTTTTTGGTCCAAAAACCCTGCAAAACTGCATAATTTTCAACCAGCTGAACTTGTCACCAGCGATGTCACCGCTTCGTCACCGCTCCGTTTTTGGTGCAAAAAGCGCTCGAAACGGCCAACTCCGAAAAGTTCGTTTTTTCGTGTCAGACGTCAAATGTGGTGCCTGAGCCTCCAAATTCGCTCGTTTTCGGTCGAAATCGGGCTCCAGACGCTTGCTGTGCTCTGGATTCCGCTCTCTGCCCGGAAAAGCAGGCAAATTCCAGCCCGCTGAGCTTGTCACCGTTCGCCGCCGCTTTGTCACCGCTTGCTTTTGGATTGAAAAAGTGCACAAAAGCGGCCCAGTTCCGGAACTCGTTCTTCGCAGGGCGCGGCAGCCCGTCGAGGTTTCGGCTTGTGACACGTCAGCCCGCCGAACTTGTCACCGCCTTTGTCACCGCTCCGTCTGGCTCCGTTTTTGGTGCAAAAAGTGCTTAGAACGGCCAACTCCGAAAAGTTCGTTTTTTCGTGTCAGACGGCAAGTGGGATGCCTGAGCCTCAAGTTTCGCTCGTTTTCGGTCGAAAGCAGGCGTCACTTTGCTCAGGATTCCGCTTTCAGCCCGGAAAACAGGCGAATTCCATCCCGCCGAGCTTGTCACCGCTTGTCACCGCTTCGTCACCGCTCTCTTTTGGGCCGAAACGTGCGCAAAAGCGGCCAAGTTCCCGAGAGGACTTTGTTCTTGGCAAGTTTGAGTCAATAATGGAACGGCTTGATTTATTAATGGGCAAGGGGTTCATTTTTGGGCAAGGTTGATGCCCGGCCGCTGGTGGGTGCTGCAGAGACAGCTGAGACAAGGTATGCAGCAGGAGATGTTCTCACACCTCGCGTTGATCAGCGTGTTCTGGCCCAGGAAGCTGAGCGCCGCTCCCATCGGCGTCTTTCTCAAGCGCGAAACGCTCTTCGAAGCGCTTGTAGAACATTTCGTTCTTCGGCTTCAGGTAGTACACGAAGAGGAAGCTGTAGGGGTCCCGGGTCGCCTGCTCGTACAACTGGTGCAGCTTGTCAAGCTCTTCGAAGCGCTTGTAATTTCGTTCCTCGGCTTGAAGCTGTAGGGTTCCCGGGTCGCCCAGGTGCTGATTTGCATGTGCCGGCATGAAGAGCGTGCGGCCGTGGGTGGAGCTGCGGGCTGTCAGCCATGTCGTCAATTATTCAGGATCTGGTACAGCTTCTTCAACTTTTTAGACGCCTCGGTGATCTTACGCAAGCAGCGCATCTTTGCGAGGCCGCGTGCGTAGCATGTCTCTGCGAGGCCGCTGCGCCATCAGAGCGGATGCAGGTCGGACACGGCGGGCTTCTCCTGAAGCCAGGCCTGCGCGCATCGGAAGGCCATAGAGGACGTCATTATTGCTTAAAGAGGCTGCGCGGGTTTTTTTGACCATTCGAGCATGCGCTCTGGCGGATTTTGAGGCCGACATTTCTTCCCGCCGGTTCTGGCACTCGTGCTCGAGCCATCTCAAGGCCATCTCACCCCGCCGCTCGCTGAAGCCGGAGATGATCCTCCAAGCAGCGTTGCGCCGATCGCCTCTCCAGATCCTCGTCGAGCATATTAATTTGTTGCTGCGCTCCTGTTCCACGCAGCGCATGGTTTCTCTGATCATCTCCTCCTCGCCAAAATGCATTGTGGCCTCACGCATGCTCTGGCAGTTGTTACAGGAGAAGCGGAAGGACGGATAGGGTGGCTTGTCTGCAGCCTTCGACGACCAGTCTTGGTAGGGGGAGCAGGATTACTCTGCATGCTGTGTGGTGCTGGCGCTGGATGGGATGCAGAGACACACCACAAAACAAGGGTAGCCTGTTCTACCAGACACTGCGCAAAGTTTGCGTTCTCATAAACCAGATCGGTACACAGTTGGCCCTGGCAGACAGCCCGCAGAAGAGGAACATCATCCCGTTGCCGCTGGTGCGCGATGTGCGACGAGATGGGAAGCCCGTTTTCGACTGGCGTGGCAATGCATGTCTGGAGCTTTTGCAAAATGACATGGGGGGGCAAGGGCGAGCGCTCGAAGCGTTGTAACAAGCAGTGGAACAGTCTGGCCCTGAAAACCTCGATGTGATCCTGGGCACAGTATCAGCATGGTTACGTGACATGTATCCATTTGCAATTCCGGCAGATTTCGAGCCCATCCTCAAAACTGCCCTGTCTGGGAAGTTGTGTGGATTATCCGACCAAGTTGGTGGCTGTGATCCAGAGACTCTGCAGTTGGTGAGGCTCGAATACAGCCAAGATGGTTCATGGAGACGGTTGGTTTTGTGTTACATCTGGATTTTCATGGCACTGACGATGAAGGGAACTCCTACAAATCTTGCAGCATGGAGTCTGGACAACTACGCGGAGCTGAGGAAAGGTCCAGATGAAGGAGGCCAGAGTTTTGAGAACTTTTGCTCTCGTTTCCGAGCACTGAAGTCATGGGTCTATAATGAAGGCGAGGTGGCAAAACTTAGCGATTTGGACCGCGGGGCTTTGTTTCAGCCAGGCCTGCAGGATGTGCATGTTGTCAACATGCCACTGCAAGTGGCCAAAGCGCAGAACTAGATGGCAACCACCGGGGCAGACTTTTTGCGCAGAAAAAAACAGCGGGGGAAGACTTCGGCGTGTAACGCTTAGGGTTTCTTTTCCCTTGTGTTTAGGGCATGTTGTGAATCGAACTACGCGTTGGCCGTTTTGCTCCTAGCCTTGACCCAAACCTGCGGTTTCATTTTGAAACGGGTCAATGTGCCTCCTGCTCCAGGCGCACCAGTGCCCTGGAAGCAGTGCAACTTTCAGCAATCCCGGTAAAAAGAACTGCGGCCGCTTCGGATGAGCTTTGTTCTTTTGAGGTTTCATGTTTGGGTTCAAGCTAGGAGCAGTGCAACGTGCCTTAACGTGAAGTTGAAACTGCTTGATGGACGCTCGGTGCAGATCAGCGATGAACAGAGGCCAGGCTTTTTGGCCGAGTGCATACAGTGCAAGCAAGGAGGCGCAAAGGTGAATGCAGCCATGCTTGACGAGGAGAGAGCAAAGAGCTGTGACAAACAGGACTTCCTGCTAGTGTTGTGTACAGGAAACAAAAATATAGGTCTTGAAGACATGCCCAGTATGACTGGCATTGTGCAGGAATCTGCAAGCAGACCAAGCCAAGCAGATGACCAACCAAAAAATCGTTCGACCGTGTACACTGATAGGACTCATGGAAAGGCAGCCGACTGTGCTTAGCCCAGAATCATACGAGTTGCCACAAGAATCAAACGGTGGTCTGCCAAACAGTCAACCGCCAAGGATTTCAGAAACCTGCAACATACCTTTTCAAGGTTTCAGCCTACTCCAATTTGCATCCCGCAAGTTTTTGCCATGGTGAGTGAACTCGCTGGGGCCTATGCGATTACCACAAAATTGTGGGGCTGTACGCCATAAACCCTCGCCAACGCCAAAGCTTTCCAATGCAGTTGTGGAGATGGCACAGGCGCCCATCAAAGCCGTGTATTGAGGCATATGAAGCACGTGGTTGGAATTGTCTCGCATGGCTGTTGCGCCCACATTGGCTTGCATTCCAGTCATTTGTCTCTGCCATAGGTGCCAGCAGAGTATCAAAATAAACATGAGCCTCCGGGGGAGAAAAAAAAACAAGGTAAAACCAACAAACGTAGAACGGAGCAAGCATTTGTTTTCTTCCTTCGATGTTATTGCATTAACTTGAACTGCATTACAGTTTCGTGACATTGCGGTGCGCAGCATTACATTACAGTACATTCCCCCCCTCCCCCTCCGCCACCCCAAAAAAAAGAAGCGAGCAAGCAAACAAACATGGCAACAAAAGCATGGAATTGAAACAAGCAAATAACACCTCTCCCCCAACCCCATTCGCTTTGCCGGTTCCCCAGCGTTCCCACTGTGCCCGTTCCACGCCGCGCTCCTCCATGATGCCCAGCATAGCCCCGGAGTCCCCTAGGTTTGCGACCTGAGAATTGGAGGAGGTTTTTTCTCCAGAGTTCCAGGGAGGTCGTCCAGCAGCTTGGCAAGGTGTCTGGCCAAGAGGGTCGCGGTGTCAAAAGAGCCTACGGATCTGGTGATCATCCCTATGTTGGCTAGCAGCTCTCGGCTTCCAATGACCCACACAAAACAACGAGCGCTTCAAGTTTCTGTCTTGAAGTGCGGCATGTAGCGACTCAACCTGTGGGGCGCATACATAGAAATATCGATATTTGCGCGTGTATGTACACATATAATATTCCAGGGCTTTGTCAAGGTAGGTTGGCTGTTTTGGGGCCAGCTGCGGCTTGGCTTGGGTGAGTTTGGGATTGTTTTTGGGCTGGCTTGTGTCAGGTTTGGCGCTTGTGTTTGCACGGCCTATGGCTGCGTGCGGGTTGGTTGCATTGCGGCTGGTGATCCCACCAAGCCATGAGCCAGCCCCAAACCGGACACAAGACAGCCCAATGCCACCCCAAAGTTGTTAAATCAGCCCTAAACAGCCAAGCCCCAGCTAGCCCCAAAACAGCCTAACGCAAAGCTTGACAAAGCTCTTCAACACTTTAACTTTATACAAAGCCTTCCCTCTACCTGCCGCGCGCAACGAAGTCAGCTTGAAACAAGCGCTGCAGCGTGAGATTCTCAGGAAAGCGCAGTTAGCACGTCATCCGCCAGCAGGACCATCACCCCCGTGCAGCTGGAATAGTGGTTCCTGGGGAGGGGCGGAGCATGGCAATTGCTCCAGGACAGGGCCTCGTTTAGTCAACACACAAACTCAGAACTTGCCCACAGTGCAAGCCGAGGGTCTGCGTTTCCCGGCAGTGACAA
>CAUJNA010000567.1:146863-154363 GCA_963377175.1 Effrenium voratum | reverse complement strand
GGCCCGCGGCGAGGCGCTGTGCTGCGACGGAACGCTAGTGTCCATGCCACGCAACCCCGGGCTGGCGTTCAACCCTACAGGGGAAGCGACGCGTTGTTGACGGTGCCGCCGGTCAGCAACCTGCTCGCCAACGCCAGGTTGGAAGCCGGCGCCAAGCTGCCTGCCCCCCTGGAGCTGGGCTGCGTTTTTAGGTTCCATCCTGTGGCCCTGCAGCTGGGAAAAACGTGTCGGCTAGACACCCTGCAGCCCCACGGGTGGGTTTTGCTCCCCGACAAGCGGGAGTCCACGCCGCACCCGCCAGCACAGCAGCTCCGCGCAGCAGCTCAGGGACGCGCAGGCGAAGCCGCAACCCGAAAGGGATTGTTGGGACGCTGAACTCAGGGGGTGCTGGGGGGGACTCTTTAGCCCCCACCTTCTTCGCCTGTGTGCGCGACTGAAGCCGCACCGAGGTGGCGATTTGCATGGTTTCGGGAGTCAGGACTGCGCCTGGATCGGTGGGCGAGGCGGAAAGCCAGGCACCTGCTTGCAGGCCGGACTGCAAGCACAGCAGAGCAATGTCTGGGGGGAGCGGGGAAAAACGTCGCGCTCTCGGAAAAAGGAATGAAGGTAGAGAGCCGCGTGACGCTGCCAGCGCTGGCGCCTCTCCCCTGGCTCGGGGTCCTCAGAAAGCTCGGGTGGCTGGCTGCCTGCCAGCAAGTCCGCGAATCCGGGGCAAGACGAAGGACACCGTTTTAGCTCGTCAGCCCTGTCCGCAGTGATGGCCGGCCACACGCCGGCGCGGCGGATCGCGATGGCGTCGCGCTGCCCACAGCTGAGCGGCGGAAGCGCACGCGGTACCCCGAGCTGGGCCAGCCTGCTGCCACGGCCTTTGTCCGACAGCTTGCCCGCGTGCACGCCAGGCGGGCTCCACCCGCGGTGCGGCGGGTCGCTCGCGCCGGCTGGAGTCGGCGCTGGTGGGGCATTGTGGCCGTTGCGGTGCAGCGCGCGGTTTGCAGCACCGTCTTAGGCCGCTGGATGTCGCCGCCTCTGCCTGCTGGAGGGCCTCCAACACACGCCTTGCGGACTTGAACCTTCAAGTTGACCGGGTCGACGATAGGCGGCTGGAGGTCGTGGCCAATGGCCTCCCACTGTGGGGGGGCCAGCAACTTGCAGTGGACGCAGCCCTTGTCTCGCCCTCGCTGGTGCTGCCCTCGCCGTGGCGCGCCGTCGCAAAGAGCGGGCCTACCCAGAGCTCGTGCGGGCGCGCAGATGCCGGCTGGTTGTGCTTGCAGTCGAGGTTGGGGGGCGGTGGAGTGATGAGGCCGCCTCCTTCATCCGGTCCTTGGCCAGCGCCCGGGCACTTGAAGCGCCAGCTCGGCTGCGCCCCAGTGTTGTCGGCGCTCTTGTTGCCAGGTGGTCGGCCCAGCTGACCCATGCAGCCATGACAGCCTTTGCTTCGTCCCTTTTCAGGCAGGCTGCCGGGCCGGAGCTTTGCAATGCCGGGGGTGGCACCCTGCCTCCCCTCGGCACCTTGCTGGCTGATCTTGCCCACGTGCCACTGGCGGGCGCATCCCGCTCGCCCGGCCGGTGAGCCGCACAGCCGGGAGCCGCCGGTATACAAATGGCTGCCCCCTTAATGCCCCCTAAGCACATCCGGGGGCCGCCGGTATATAAGTGGCCTGCAGACGGAAAAAGGCGCGGGAGAAAACAAATGGCCGTTGTTCGGGGATGTCCTCTGGCTGGCAGAGCCCAGCGCCCCCAGCAGCCTCCCCTCTGCGGGTGATGGTGCCTGTCGCGGCCCCCCCCTCCGCTTGTGAGGGCGTGTCGGCGGGCGCCCTGCTCGTCGTTTCGCGGTCCTTGGCCCCTTCCCAACAAGGCCTTCTTGTGCTCGGCGTGCCTGTTGGGTCGGCTCCTTTCGTTGCGGAACAGCTCCGGGCCTTGGCGGACAATCACGGTGTCCTGCTGACGCGGCTTCTGGGCTTGGAAGATGTTCAGGCTTCAAGGCGTTGTTTGGCTGCTCGCCCCGGTCCAACCATGTGCTTCGTCTGTTGCCGCCCGACCACAAGGTCGATTTTGCTTGTCGGCGCTTCTCCAAGCCAGGCCCCTGTCTCCCTCAACTCTCGACCTCGCTCGTACGCCCCTTCGCCTTGGTGGTCTCGGGCTCCGGTCGGCCATGGCGGTCGCGCCCGCCGCATATTGGGTTTCGTGGGCTGACAGCTTGCCGGTGCTCCAACGGCAAGCCCCCGAGTTGTTGCAGCAGGTGTTGCCACAGCAGCCGCGCCGTGTATGGCCCACACTGGCGCCCGCCATCCTGGCCTGAGCTTCTCGAGGGTTCCCCAGCCCCTCGCCCTCCCTGACGAGCGTGACGGCCATTTTGTCACGGGCGGCAGCGGCAAGCGCTCCTGCCGTTGAGGACCGGGTTTTTCAGGGTTTGTGCGCCGGCCTTGACCCATTCGTCAGCAGGATCCTTGCGGCCCTCCCCACAATCCCCGAACTTACCGCCCCTTCACACTTGTTCCGGACGGTCTTGCTCCGCCTCCGTCTTCCACTCCCTGTCACTGAGAACACATGCCGATGCCATCGCCGTTTGGACCCTCTTGGCGACCATCGCGCAGCGTGTTCAACGTCCGGGGTTCTGCGGAGCCGTGGGTGCGCCCTTGAGCGAGCCGCAGCTCGGGTCTGCCAGGGCACTTCCAACACCCGCCTGGCTGACCTCAACCTGCTTGTCGATCGCCTCGACGACCGCCGGTTGGAAGTCGTCGCCAGCGGTCTCCCGCTGCGGGGCGGCGCCCAGCTTGCCGTTGACACAACTTTCGTGTCCTCCCTGGATTCGGCCGGCCGGCCTCCGGGGGGGCGCGCTCGTGGCGCAGCACTCGTAGGAGCGCGCCTACCCGGAGCTCCTCCAGGCCCACTGGTGCCGCCTCGTTGTCCCCGTGGAGCGACCCCCCAACTGTGCCTGTGTTGTCTCACGGCTTGGCCAGACGCAAGAGGGTGCGGAGAAAAATAAAGGTAATCGTAGCATGGTTCCATGCTTAGGCCCGGCAAGCAATTTTTCGTCGCGTTTTTGCTGAGTGATGTCCTGTCCAGCTTGCGCGATCCCCCCAAACGCTTAGCAATGCAAGACATGGTAAATGACACGATGTGGTGGAACGAATAAAAGAGGGGTGACACAAACCTCTAACATCATTCCTCCGATTGGGCTCACGCTTGGGAGCCGGGTCGCCGATCACACTAGCGTATTGTTTTGGACACATGAGTGTCGAACTGCAGGCGCTGTGCAGTGTGAGGCGCTCCGTGACTTGGGCTTCAGGGAATGCATGAGACGAAACAGCGCAGTCTGCTCGGCTTGCCGAGCGCCAAGCTCCAGACAACCTTTTGTGTGCCACGTTTTGCTTCTACAGCCGACAAGCGCTTCTTGATGTGGCAGCAATTTGAGCTGAGGCACGCCAAGCGGGCAGCCAGTGGCGGGAGGTGAATCGTGGCCGCATAGGCACGGCCGCAAGCAGAGGTTCTGGCTCCTTTCGTTCGTTTACAACACATGTATTTCAAGCACGACGTCCAGGAATCGCAAACTTGTGTGATGATGCTGCGCTTGTTCTATCCAAGAATGACAGGGTTTCAAGAAACTGGAATTCTCTTGATCCCAAGAGCAGCAGCGGCCTTGACATCCCTCGCCATGCCAAGCTAGAATTCAAAGCCTTGTAGAACAATTGCCCATCATGCTCCTGACGAGGCCCGACTTTTAGAATTCCAGCCTTTTCTTCTTCCAATTGGTTCTTCCAGTGTTCTTCTTAGTTTTTTTGTGTTTTAAAGGTTGTGTTTTCCTGAAAACACGGCGAGTCTTGTCGTTTTCTGCTTTCAGAGAGCTGTGCAGACGTGAGAGGCCAGGAGGTGGAGGGATGGCCCTGCTCCAGCGCAGCGAAGCGACAAAGCGGGCATCCCAAGGTGCGCAGCACTCGGTTCTCGGTCCTTGGTCCAAGATTCTGCGTTATTCTTTCAAACGCCCGCAGCCCCAACTAACAAACACACTGACTTAGGCCATATAACGAGTCTGGATGTTGGCAGCCTTTTAGATGATATGAACGCAGGTGAACAACCGCGAGCTGCAGAAGGCGAGGTGGATTTGGCAGGACATGCAGCAAGCGGGCACTCAAACATACAACATGTATGGCATGTACGTTTGCCTGTTCAGCTGCATGGCCTCGTGCTTCATGGGCGTTCCAATAGGCTGCTCCAAGAATACTATGAAAAGTGTTTTGGGAGAAGTGTTTTGGCAGACTGATACGCAGCGACCGAGGTTGTGGTAGATTGCTGCTCTCACTGCAGTCCTGTGGTGGAGGACAGCCGTTGCAGAGTTGCCAGCAACAACAGCAAAATCTATCATTGTTGCTGCTGCTTCCTGCTCTTGCTGCAAATACTACTATGGCTAGAACTGCTAGCCCCTACCGCGCCCACTACTGAAAGTACTACTACAGTACTACTACAGTACTACTACTACTACTACTACTACTACTACCACGACTACTACTACCATTGCTACTACTACTAGTACTGCTACTAGTACCACTACTACTTCTACTACGACTACGACTACTACGCTACTCCTACCTAGTACTACTACTGTCGGACCCGCTTTTTTGAGCGCTCACAGGCAGCCCGCTAGCTGCGTACAACCTATTATCGACCTCCTGCTGGCCTTGGCGTAGAAGAGGCCGCAATGCAGCAAGCATTGCTGCGTGCGGCTTGTGCTGCTTGTTGTGGCTGTTGTGGCTGTTGCAGCACCAGGAGCCATGCCTGGCGAGGCTCGGCGGTCAGAGCCATGGCCACATTCCGAGTGCAGCCTTGTGTCAAAGGTTGTCGCGGGTGATGTGAGGAGGGGGCGTGATGTTCTGGAAGTAGACTGCGCAGACCATTGATTTTGGCGTGCTCGAAACAGCATCTCATTCTTGGCTCATGTTTTTTTTGGCAGCCAAAGGATTCACATAAACGTGTGAGTTGATGAAACATGGTCAGGGCAGGCTTGCTTGCAAACCAAGTGGGGCCAAGCTTGAAGCGTTTCTGGCTCAGTCGCCGCCCATTGTACAGCCGCGGATGAGGAGATGTGCATTACGATGTGCGCTTTGAATTGCTGTTGCTTGTGCCTGGCATGTCTTTCGACATTGCTCATGCTCCTTGGCTGAACTTTGACGGGATTTGGTATACCTTTAAGTCTGGCATGACATGTCTTGGTGACAGCCTTGCGTGCCGAGGCTGTTTGGGGCACTCCTAGTGCCGCAAGTCCATACAGAGTTCTACCGCTTATCCGCGTCTCACTTGGACGGCACTCCGCTGTTCATGGCCGGACTCGTCACGCTAGGCAGGATTGGAAAGCAATCTCCGGCCAATTCTATCTTAAGCAAAACGTTGGGAAGGCACTCTCAGGCCTCTACCGGCCCTCACTAAGATACGAAGGCCAAAAGTAAGCTCTAGTCTGCGCGTGCTTTTGCGAGGCCGGCACTTTACTTATTGTCTGGGTGACTACTTGGGCTGCGTCAAAGACGAGGCCGCGCATGACTTGACCGCGACTTTCACCTGGGAAACTGGCGTGGGGCTGATGCCCGCTTTGGGGCCCAGCATGATGTTCCACGGCCAGCGCCTTTGGGACGCAAGCGGGAGGGACTGCAAGGCCAACAGTGCGCGAGCCAACGCTTTACAGGTTTTGGACGTGTAGAAAGAAATGTGGTGAAATGCATTGATTGAGAGGTTGCCTGATGATCATGAGCAACGCAGTTGAAGGTACCAGCATTGCATGGGATGAAAGCGGGTTTTCGCTTTCGCGATGAGCATAAAGGACGGCAGTGGTCACCTCCGAGCGGGACTTGTGAGATTTGGGTGCATGGGTTCACCGGCTGGCCACCTGAAAAAGCTCAAGCTAAGGTATGGTCTCGGTGCGCTTCTCGCACAAGGAGTATCGCGGAGCGGCTTATGATCCACACGCAGGGCGTCCTGTTGACATGATGGTTGCCTCAAACAAGTCGTCGCTGCCGGCAGGCCTGAGTGGAGTGGAGTTGAAATTGGTGCGATCGGGAAGTTACTTGCAAGGGATCGTTTTGGGTGAAAACGAAAAAACGAAGCTGGAATGTCTGGAAGGGCGCAAATCGAGGCAACGAAACATAATAACTGACATGCAGTGCCGAGTTTGAGAAGCAAGATTGGGAAGAGCAGAGGGAGAAGCAAGAATTCGTCCAACTGATGTGCAGCTGAGCCACCATCAAAACCCAGGCAATTGGAGGGTAGTAAGGGATAATCCCAGCGATAAATGGGTGCGGCCGCTTTTTCTATTCTTTTCATGGTTCTGGGTAGACCATTTCAATACCGGGTTTTGATTATGACTCAGCTGATGAATGAGCAGGAACATGTGCATTGTTGTGTGTAATGTTCAGTGGGAAGTTTGGCCCGGCAACTCGCAACATGCTATTTTTGTGTTGCCGGGGGGTCACTTGTTCTACTGACATATTTCAAGAACATGATACATATCGTGTATCTGGTATGACCCACCGACCCCTCAAATGACGGGTAGGTCTAAACCTCGAGTACTCATCTCCCAAAAACCCCAACGGAAATGGAAGTTGGCCACCCACGCACAAGTATTGCTGATTTCCTGAGTATTTTGTCACCAAAATGTGATTCACAACAACTCTTCAACAACCTTTGTATATTCCATATGCACATGTATGATGTAGTAAACATTTACATTACATTTTTGTCTATACATACATTATAGTACATTCATACATGAGTACATACATGACATGACATGACATGACATGACATGACATGACATGACATGACATGACATGACATGACATGACATGACATGACATGACATGACATGACATGACATGCATGCATACATGCATACATGCATACATGCATACACGCATACACGCATACATGCATACATGCCTACATGCATACATGCATGCAGCCAGGTATTTGTTACCTTTGTTTGTTTGCCAGCAGCTTTGCACTGGCACAGCTGTTTGGGACCGGCGAGGGTTTTTGTTAGCCCTCAAATAAAACCAGGTGCAGCCAAGCTGACATGCTAGCTGCTCATCACTCAAAGGGGCAGGGCACGTCAGGTAAGTTGGTCAGAACCCACTTAGGAGACTTATAGCCGTGGCTTTTGCGGGTTATACCCATGGTTATTACCGACTTGCCTGACGTACCGAATCGATGGCCCCTTGAAGCAGGAGTGCTCCCGGACCTCTCTCCGGACATCCTGCTGAATTTCGACACCGGCTCCAAGGAGCACAGTGACAGGAGACATCTCCTGGCCGACGCGCCCGGGCCTCAGAGGACTTGACACGTTCAACGGACGCCGTTTGGCCTCACCGGCCTTCCGGGCAAAGCGACGCGCACAGCAGAGCGCCCAGGGTTGCATTGGCCGAGGCTGCCGGCTCTGAAGTGGGATGCGGAGCTGCCGGCTTTCCAGATCCCGCCGGGGGTGTTGCCGGGAGATGCCAGCAACAAACGGTCCGT
>CAUJNA010000567.1:79363-141863 GCA_963377175.1 Effrenium voratum | reverse complement strand
AGTCCATTTCTTCTATGTCTCAGATTCTTATGGACGGGTGCGCTTTGGGGATCTTCAGGTGCAATTTCCAATGTGTTGCAGCTATTCTAAATGTTCTGTTTCAGCAAGGGGCTGGTTCTAACTATGTTTTACTTCTTATAACTGTTATCATTATCTTATTTTCTTCCCAAAGCGAGGGGTGCCTTTTGGGCCTTTGGGAATTCAATCTTCATATTATAATATGTGTTCCAACTATTCTAAGCATTCTCACATTTCTAACTATTCCAGGTATTTTAAAGTGGCCGGGCGCCTTGTGGGGAAGTCCAGATTCATTTTGTGCTAATCATTATAGTTCTCACGATTATTTTAGTTGCTTGATTTATTTTTAAAGGGACGGGTGCCTCCTGAGGGAAATCCAGACTCACTGTTCTTCCAATTGCAATAATTGTTCTAACTGGTCTAATAATTCGATTTATTTAAAATGGGTTGGGTGTGTTTTTTGGAATTTCCAGGCTATGATCTTTTGATTTTTGATTTTGCTACTTATTCGCAAAGGGGCGCGTGACTTTTGGGAAAGTCCCAATTCATTTTGCGAGTTGGTCTACTTATTCTAAGCATCCTAATTAAGTAGAACAATTAGAACACAATTCCCTATTGGAGCGGTTCTAATGATTCGAATAAGTAGAATAAGACGAAGACACGGAGCCCTATGTGTTGTTCAAGTTTGTTTATCTTTGAATGATTTGAAACCCGCCTTGTGGTTTCCCAATATTCCAATCATTTCACTTATTGTTCCCGCAGGGGTGGGTGCTTTTTAGAAAAGTACACATTAATAGTCTCTAACTATTCGAGAAATTAAACTCATTCCGACAAACTAGAATCATTAAACAACATAGACCAAATAACGCACTTTGTTTTTCTAGCCATTCGAGCTAATCTAATTGTTCCCACAGGGACACGTGCCTTCTCACAAGGTCCACATCATGTTATATACGAGTTCCTGAAATTATTTAAGTTATTCTAAATATATTCCCCAGGGGAGGGATGCCCTTTGGAGAATTCCAGAGTCATGTTTCGAATCATTCTAAGCACGTATTCCCAAAAAGGGACAGGTGCCTATTGAAGGAAATCCCGACTCATTGATTCCCAATCACTTACTTGTTCTAATTGATTCGAATAACTAAATTAATTAGAGAAGAAAAAGGGCTATGTTTAGCTAGTTGTTCTAAATATTATACTTGTTCTAAGTACTACCAGAGGGACAAGCCCTTTTTTGGGAATTCCGGTTTAACGTTTGCTCCAGTTATCCTGATTAATTTCGTTATTCTAACCAAAGGGACGGGTGATTCCAGATTCATGTTTGTTCCAATTATTCTAACTCTCTAATTATTCTGATTATTCCCAAAAGGGCGGGTGCCGTTTGAGGAAGTCAAGATTCATGTTGCGAGTTATTCTGATTATCATAATTCTTCTAAGTATCACAATTATTCTAATTCTTCTAATTGTGATTCTCAAAGAGCCAGGTGCCTTTTGGAGAATTCCAGATTCATTGTTGTTCTAACTTGTTTGTTCTCATCATTTTTCCCCCTAAGGGATCATAACTATTCCAATTTCTCTACTTTTTCCGAAAGGGGCGGGTGCCTTTTACGGAATTTCAGATTTCTCTTTGCCCTAATTGCTCCACTTCTTACAATTGTTCTAATGTTTGTTACTTATCAGAACTGTTCTCGTTATCCCAATCAATCTCGAGCTGAGGGGCGGGGGTGCCCTTTGGAGAGTTCCAGATTCGTTTTTCCATAGGTATGATACTTTTGGTATTTCCACACTGTTCTAGCCAATTGAATAATTTCCAGATGAACAGCTTCCTTTTGGTGAGTGGGGCGGGTGACTGTTGGGGAATTCCAAATCCATTTCTTCTAAGTCTCTAATTCTTCCAATCTCTAACTCTTCCGGGCGCGCTTTGGGATTTTCAGATTCAATTTCACCAGGGGGCGGGAGCCCTTTGGGCGAATTCCAGATCCATGCTTGTTCTAATTATTTTACGTCTTATATCTATTGTCATTATCTGATTTTCTTCCCAAAGCGAGGGGTACCTTTTAGGAATTCAATCTTCATATTATAATATGTGTTCCAACTATTCTAAGCATTCTCACAATTCTAACTATTCCAGGTATTTTAAAGTGGCCGGGCGCCTTGTGGGGAAGTCCAGATTCATTTTGTGCTAATCATTATAGTTCTCACGATTATTTTAGTTGCTTGATTTATTTTTAAAGGAACGGGTGCCTCCTGAGGGAAATCCAGACTCACTGTTCTTCCAATTGCAATAATTGTTCTAACTGGTCTAATAATTCGATTTATTTAAAATGGGTTGGGTGTGTTTTTTGGAATTTCCAGGCTATGATCTTTTGATTTTTGGAGTGGTTCTAATTAATTAGAATAAGTAGAAAAAGACGAAGACTCGCAGCCCTATGTGTTGTTCAAGTTTCCCATTATTCCAATCATCTTACGTATTGTTCGGGTGCTTTTTGGAGAAGTAGTGTAATTATTCGAGTCATTAAATTCTTTCCAACAAACTAGAAACATTAAACAACATAGACCAAATAACGCCCTTTGTTTTTCTGGCCATTCGAGCTAAGCTAATTGTTCCCACAGGGACGCGTGCCTTCTCACAACCGAGTTCCTGAAATTATTTAAGTTATCCTAATTATGTTCCGCAAGGGAGGGATGCCCTGTGGAGAATTCCAGATTTGTCTTTCAAATTCCCAAAAAGACGGGTGCCTGTTGGGGGAATTCCCGATTCATTGATTTCTAATCACCTACTTGTTCTCATTGATTCGATTATCTATAATAAGTAGGGAAGAAACAGGGCTATGTTTCGCAAATTTTTCTAATTATTATACTTGTTCTAAGTAATACCAGCGGGACAAGCTCTTTTGGGAGTACCAATTTATTGGGAGTACCAATTCATGTTTGCTAGTTCATCTACTCAATCTAAGAATTCGAATGAATTAGAATAATTAGACCACAACCCCTATTACTAATTATTCTGAAAGAGACGGGTGCCTTTTGGGGAATTCCAGGTGCATCTGGTTTAACTCGTCTAATGATTCTTTATATTACCATTCTTCCAGTTATTCCCACGGGACGGGCACCCTTTGGAGATTCCAGATTCAGTTTCTGCTCTAATCATTCTACTTCTTTGACTTGTCCAATCATACTAATTCTTCCCAATGGGACTTGCTGCGTTTTAGGGAAATCAATGTTTATGTTTGCCATATGCAAGTGTCATAATCATCACTGTTCTTCTACTTATTCCCGAGGTGGCAGGGGCCTTTTGGGAAATGGCAGATGTGTCTAAAACATTGAGTATTGGAGTGGTTCTAACTAAATAGAATATGTAGAACAAGACGAAGACACGTAGCCCTTTGTTTTTGAGAGGGCAGTGTCCCCAGCGCGTGTGTTTTCCATATAAAACAAAATGCAAAAATAAAGGAAAAACGCTCGGAAAACACTTTCTGGGGACACAGGTATCTCTAAACGGACTCTGTGGGAAGGAAGGCTTGGTGGATGGCTTGACGGCAATGTGTCTAATGTGATGTGGTCTTATGTGTGCAAATGTAGCCTAAACAGTCATCAACGCATCCGCGCGTTTACTTCTGCAGATTTCAGCAAGTAGCAATTCCCAGTACTCAGCCCTTGGCTGAAACTTCACTAGGTAGCCATGCAGGCCGAGGATATGACCTTCGAACACCTTAAGGAGGTTGTCGACGGGCTGATGGTCAAAGTAGATGCCCTCATCCATGATGACGCGTGCCATTTCCAGGACTACATCACCAGACGCAAGAACTTGAAGAACATGTTCAAGGGCATTCGGTACTACGTAGTGGATGAGTTCCACCGCGGTAACCACAAGTGCACGAAGAAGACCTTGACGTCTGCGGAGAAGTCTCGCTTCAAGAATTTTTGGAACAACAACCTTCAATCCATGCCGGCCATCGGATCCCGCAGGAGCACCGCCAGCACTCGCAAACGCCCCGCTTCCTCATCCTCGACTCTCAAGCGTCCGGCCGCTGCCGCCAAAAAGTGAGCACATCCAGAAGAAGGTCAGCTCAGAATGCCCGCCCAGAGTATGCGCAGAGTGGCACGGTGAGCCCAGGGAGACATACTCCAACAGTTTGTGGCGTGCGCAAGCAGATGAGACGAAGGAAAGCTGTTTGCGAGTCTGCGGTATAAAAGCAGCAAGAATGCGTGAGGGCGGTCCAACCTACAGAAACTCAAGGAAACCGAGAAAAAAAACCTCGAGAAAAACTACAAAAGCAAGAAAAACTCAAAAAACCTCGGGAAAAACCAAAAAACAAAAAAACACCCAAAGCCCCCAGGGAAATGTTCAAGTGCCAGGCCGGAAACCTTTTGCCAGGGGCTTTGTTTTTTGTTTTTCCCAAGGTTTTTTGAGTTTTGTAGCTAGTGGACAATAAGAAGGTTCTCTGCTCAAGTGACAGGGGTCACAATGCATCAATGTGTTGGCTGCTTGCGGTCTGCGCAGTGTCCCAGCCCTGAAACCATCATACAGCAGGAATGTGCAAAAACCCAGCGCTGGGGACACTGCTTTCTGTTGTTTTTCCAATTTACTACAATTTGAATCATACCACTTATTGTTCTTACAGGGGCGGGTGCCTTTGGGGGGAAATACGAATTGATCGTGTCTAGCTATTCTAGTTATTAAACTCATTCCAACAAAATAGAATCATTAAACAACATAGGCCAAATACCCTTTTCTAGCCATTCGAGCTAATCTAATTGTTCCCACAGGGACGCGTGCCTTCTGAGGAAGTCCACATCATTTTATGCGCTAGTTCCTGTAACTATTGAAAGTTATTCTAATTATTCTCCAAGGGAGGGATGCGCTTTGGAGAATTCCAGATTCATCTTTCAAATTATTCTAATCACGTATTCCCAAAGGGAGAGGTACCTTGCGGTACTTCCCGATTCATTGATTCCTTTTACTACTTGTCCCAAGTGATTCGAATAACTATAATCATTAGAGAACACACAGGGCTATGGTTTGCTGTTTGTTCTAAATGTTATATTTGTTCATTACCAAGTTCCTTTTTTGGAACTCCAGATTAATGTTTGCTCCAATTATCTTGAATAGCTTCATATTATTCCAACTATTCCCAAAGGGACGGGTGCCTTTTGGGGAACTCCAGATTCATGTTTGTGCAAGCTCTCTAATTATTCTGAATATTCAAAGAGGCGGGTTCCTTTTGAGGAATTCAAGATTCATCTTGCGAACTATCCTACTTATCATAGTTCTTCTAATTCTTTTAATTGTAGTGGTTCTCGGGTGCCTTTTGGAGAATTCCAGATGCATCTTTGTCCTATTTGTTTTACTGCTTGCAATTGTTAATTCTGCTAAGTACTCCCGCGTTTTGGTTCATTCAGCATTTTTTGCCAATTGTTCTACTTATCAAAACTATTCTCGGTATTCGAATTGTATAACCCCTGAGGGGTTGGGGTGCCTTTTTGAGAATTCCAGACTCGTGTTTGCTCTAGGTATGAGACTTTTATCAAAAGGGATGGGGCATTTTGTGAATTCCATATTTGACCCGCACTGTTCCAATCAATTGAATAATTTCCAGATGGACAGCTTCTTTTTGGTGAGTTCCAGGTTATGTGCCTAATTGTTTTAATTGTTCCCAAACGGGCGTTTTTAGCTTTACGTTTGCTGGTTACTTTACTCACCATCAATCTTCTAATCATTCGTCGTACTCCTAAACAGAGGGGCCTCTCTGGCATTGTACATCGTGTTTGCAAATTATTACACTTATCATAACTGTTCAAATGACTTTACTCGTGCCGCTGCGGACAGATGCCTAAGCCCGGTAAAAAGTGCATCTTCTCCATGAAGCCTGGTGAAAGTGCATCTTGCCATGGTGTAAGTGCTTCTTGTCAACTAAGCCTGGTGAAGGTGCATCTTGCCAACTAAGCCTGGTGAAGGTGCGTCCTGCCAAATAAGCCTGGTGAAAGTGCATCTTGACAACTAAGCCTGGTAAAAGCGCATTTTGTCAATTAAGCCTGGTGAAAATGTGTCTTGTCAACTAAGCCTGGTGAAGGTGCGTCTTGTCAACTAAGCCTGGTGAAAGTGCATCTTGCCAACCAAGCCTGGTTAAATTGTCTTAAATATTTTAAATCGGGGCCCGGGGATTTGAAATGTTTGAAATGTTTAGGCCTCAAAGCATATTTCTTACTGCAAATATTTTTTAAGATATCCGATGTTTATTTTCAAATGATTGAAACAATATTTTGCATAATTGAACAATTTTTAATCGGGACCCGGGGAAATAACATATTTAAAATATTGAAAGTTTTAAATCGGCCCCAGCTCCACAAATCCGGGCGCGGGAATTTAAAATATTTAAATATTTTAAAATATGTAGGGCCCAAACCAACCTCACTGCTGTAATCAGTCTAAAGCCCGGAAACCCAGGATCTGAGCCGGATTTCTAGATATTTCAACTATTTTAAATCGGGGCCCGGGGATTTAAAATATATATTTAAAATAATTAGGGCCCAAATCAGCTTAAATATTTTAATAGTTTAAATCGGGGCCCGGGGATTTAACATATTTATAATAATTAGGCCCCAAATCAGCATACATATTTTAAAGACAGTCAGGGACCAGGGGATTTAAAATATTTAGGGTGTGTAAAATATTTAATTTATTTAAAATTGTAAATCGGCCCCAGCTCCAGAAATCAGGACCCGGGGATTTAAAATATTTAAAACAGGGCCCAAACCAGCTTAAAATATTTTAAATAGTTTAAATCGGGGCCCGGGGATTTGACATATTTAAAGTACTTAAAATATTTCAACTAGTTAAAATATCTACATTATTTTACATTGTAAATCGGCCCCAGCTCCAGAAATCAGGACCCGGCGGACCCGGGGATGTAACATATTTCAAGTAGTTAACATATTTAGGCTTCAACTCAGTTTTTATATTTTAAATATTTTAAATCAGGGACCCGGGGATTTCAAATATCTAAAATATTTAAAATATTCAATTTATTTAAACTTTTAAATCGGTCCCAGCTCCAGAAATCAGGACCCAGGAATTTAAAATACTTAGAATATTTAAGCCTTACATCTGTTTAAATATTCAAAATATGTTAAATCAGGGACCCGGTGATTTAGAATATCTCAAATATTTTTGAAATATTTATTCCCGAAAGCATGGCGAAGGGTTCTTCCGCTGGGTTCACTTGAGTTGTTCTCATGAGAGTCACTACAAGGTGTCATTGCAAGGAAACATCATCATGAAAGTCATTGCAAGGAGTCATTGCAAGGAGTCATTGCAAGGAGTCATTGCAAGGAGTCATTGCAAGGAGTCATTGCAAGGAGTCATTGCAAGGAGTCATTGCAAGGAGTCGTTGCAAGGAGTCATTGCAAGGAGTCATTGCAAGGAGTCATGCAAGGAGGCAAGGCAAGGAGTCATTGCAAGGAGTCATTGCAAGGAGTCATTGCAAGGAGTCATTGCAAGGAGTCATTGCAAGGAGTCATGAGAGTCATTGCAAGTTGCAAGGAGCCAAGTGCATGGAGTCAAGTGCAAGTTGCAAGTGCGCGGAGTTAAGTGCAAGTTGCAAGTGCAAGGAGTCAAGTGCAAGTTGCAAGTGCATGGAGTCAAGTGCAAGTTGCAAGTGCAAGGAGTCAAGTGCAAGTTGCAAGTGCAAGGAGTCAAGTGCAATTGACCTGCGAGGAATTAAAATCTCTTCTTAGGGCGGCGGGGTAGTGCCGACGACACTACACGAAAATCGACCCTCTGCGGGGATCGGCGTGGTCGAGGTGCAAAAACTCGAGGTTTCTTGCGATTTTGTTTGGGCTCGCGCGACCCTCTGCGGGGTGGTCGAGGTGCAAAAACTCATGGTTTTTGCGATGGTGCAAAAACTCGAGGTTTTTTGCGATTTTGTTTGGGCTCGCGCGACCCTCTGCGGGGATCGGCGTGGTCGAGGTACAAAAACTCGAGGTTTTTGGCGATTTCAGCGGTGCTCACGCAACGGCGTGGTCGAGGTGCAAAAACTCGAGGTGTTTTGCGACTTTTGTTGTTCGAACTGGTCCTCGGGAGTTGTCTCGCGGTTCGCGCGCCTGCTCCCGGGACCGGCGGGTCGCGGGTTCGATTCCTCCCTGGTCCGCGGGCGGGCGTCGCAAGATGCAACTTGCATACAGCAACTTGCGCAGAGCAACTTGCGCAGAGCAAGTTGCACAGCCTGGATTGCTGCCGTGGCCTCCGCCTTCCGCAGCAAGGTCACGTCGCGCGGGCTGACGCGTGCTTTTCTTTCACTCAATGAGCCAACAGGCCGTGAGCCGCCTGCCGCTGTCTCGCGCTTGCTTCACGAATGCTTTGCGCAGGGAAAAGAACGCATCCTGCAGCGTTGGACCGACCTCGTTGCGATGTTATGCTTTCGGGCCAACCGTGGTCTAGTTTATTAAAATATATAAATAAATTTCCAATCGGCCCCAGCTCCAGAAATCAGGACCCGGGGTTGTAACATATTCAAAATATTTAACATATTTAGGCCTCAAATCAGTTTTCATTATTTTACATATTTTAAATCAGAGACCCGGGGATTTAAAATATTTTATGTATTAGCATATTCGAATCATTTAAAATTTTAAATCGGCCCCAGCTCCAGACATCAGGACCCGGGGATTTAAAATATTTAAAATATTTCAGTTATGTTGGGCTGAAATCAGTTTAAATATTTTAAATATTTTGAATCAGGGACTCGGGGATACAACATATTCTTTTAGAATTAAAACCTTAAATCGTCCCGAGCTCCAGAAATCCGGGAGATTTAAAATATTTAAGCAGCATTCGGCTGGAAATTGTGCTAAATTTGCAGAAAAAGGTCCCGCGACACATTATGCATACTCTACCCTCTTACGGGGGGGAGGGCGTGGGAGTGGCGTGGGAAGGGTTGGAAGAGTGTACCTGTGGGCTGAAGCACACGCCCCCAGTCCGCACCTGGAATTGGAATACACCCAAGAATGAACCGTGTCTCGAAGACATTCTTACACGGCCGGACCCACTCCCGAGCGACCCGGCAATAGTTTGGGGTTAGCCGCGCATGCGCAACTTAAGCGTGCTATTCGTTCCGAGTTACGCATCTGAATGGTTGGCGTTGATGCTTTCATTCAAAAGGTGTGTTTGGCGCTTGTCCATCTCGAGGGATGGAGTCGTGGTCACGTGTTGGTGATTTGTGATTGGTCAAAGACCAATCGCGGGCGGGGCAGGAGGCAACATATTGATGGATGGTGATTGTTCGGCTGGCGGATGGTTGGATTGGTGAGTGGGCGGCTGGATGGACTTGTGGACCGGCCTTTGCCCGAGTGGAAGCATTGGCGGAGGGATGGAGGAATGGACAGAGGCGGACTCATTTGGCATGTGGATGTATGGCTGGGGTGCATGGATTGATGGCTGCAGGCATGCATCGATGATGAGTGGGGAGATGTGGCATGATGGGACTGGCGACATATGCACCGTTGGGCTCTGGACTCTGTGAAAGGTGGGTGCGGCATGGGTGCATGAACCCGTGCACCAAATGGGCAAATGACCTTATGACGCGACAACTGGGTGGTAGCCGAAGGGAGTATCCAGTTCACCGGCGAGCCTCTTGCCAGGTGCATGAAACCACAAGTTGCTCTCCCCCTTGCTTAACCTCAGCGAAAAGCCGAAAATCTCAACCAGGGCCCCGGGGGGGGAAGCGACCGCGTCGGCTTCCTGGGAAGCCGGGTTCATAGCAGGCCGTCGCCTGGCCGAGATCCGGAGCACCGTTTTCCAGAAGGTGGAGGCGGGGGAGGTCGGGAAGAGCTTCATGGCCTTAGCCACGGAGCGATCCATGTGCCTTGGCGTTGGGGGTTTTGGCTTTGGCTTTTTCCACCGGGAGGAGGGGACCAGGGGCAGGCTTGGAGTCTTGGGGGAAGTGGGATGGATGGCGCATGGCGAGATTCGTGCACTTGCACACACGAAGACCTAGAAAGCTCCAGCTGAATAATATTGTTCTACACGAATCCACGAATCAACCAAACCTGCAGCTGACAAGTGGGTTATTTGCGCACAAGCGCTGAGAGGCCACGCATGCATTCAAGCCGAACCTTGAAAAGACCGACAGGGAGACGCGAAGAGACAGTGACTATGACAAAGACGCGGGCAGATAGGGGTCAAAGACAGTGCCAGAAAGGGAGGAGAGAGAGAGAGAGAGAGAGAAAATAAATTCAAGGGTTGAGAAGCAGAGTTCTTTCCATTCGAAGCCCGCACGGAATGTGGTCTCAATGTTTTTGTTGTTTCGACGGCGTGCCTTTGATTGCCTTTACTTACGGTTGGAAGTCACGAAAGTCGAATCCCAGGTAAGGAAGAAAAGGACCCCATCAAAAGGCATTCATGCAGGTCCTGGCAGATCAAAGTATGCGGCTGGGGCAGGGTTTGGCAAGCAGGGAACGCTGTTTTCAGGGGGCCTCAGCTCGATTGCGACGGGAGGGCTACGGCTCTCAGGTATGGCAAGCAGCGGCTGGATGAGATGGTTTGGATCGCGCTCTTTGCCGGCTACGGTGGTACGGGCAACTTAGCCTACGAGACCCTGCGGATGATTCTGAAGGAGATCAGCGCTAAGGGCATGAGCTCCCTTTTTATTTTCCAAGGCATTGGGTGCTTTGCCCTGGAGATGTGGGCTTCTGGCTAGCAAAAGTATACGCAGCTGTTGAGGTGAAAGGACCTTGTCATTGCAAGCATGCCACTCCATCTGCCTGCGCCCCCCACTCAGCAACCGGCCCAATCAGCCGTCCGTCAAAGCAGCCCAGCAATTGTCGCCTTGCCAGATCGGCTTAGGGTTTCGGCTCTTACTTGCGGCCGGGTGCACTGCCCATTGCCTTGTCCCCGCGTCCAGACAGCTTAGCCGTGATCTGCGCCAGGACCCGAGCATGATCAAGCTCTTCCGCCGCGATCCGGATGCCTTCATGCTGGAGGCCGCGCGTGTGAGGCCGCCCGTGGGCGGCATGAACCCCTACCAGTTCCGGGAGCCGCAGGAGATCCCGTTGCCCTCGGCGGGCAGGACTTGGACAGCCAGAGCAGGTGGGGAGCTTGGCCCAGTGCCCCTTCTTACCTGTTTAAGAGCATGCTCTGCGAACCGAAATGCTGAGAAGTGGTCAAGACTATGCACTTAGCGCGTGTTGTTGCTGGGGTCAGGCCTTGTGTGACTCTGGCGTCATCCAATGCATCAAGATTCCCTTCCCTGATATCCCGGTCAGGGGGGGAGATGCGCTGTCCACCACAAAACAACAGGTGTCAAGTGCGCTGAATGAGACGTATTGGTATATGTGCAGCGATGCGCACCACCCACGCGCAGGGGATCTGGCTTTCATGCTGACCAGCGCGGCCAACAATGACCCGCTGATTTTCAAAGATCCTTCTGCCTTCATCCCTGGCCGAGAGAACGCATCGACCTCAGACCTGCGCTGCTGATTGGGTGGTGGTCAAGCCTGCACACATGGCAAACGGGTCGCCGGACATGGACTGTTGCAGGGCTTGCCATTTGTCCTATGAAACGGTTGGCCATGCGACAGTCAGCGGTCAAAATTTGCAAATGAGTTCTTGCCTTCAGCTTGCATTGCAACCGGGAGTCTTCAAACACACTGAGGCAGAGCGACTGCTATCTTGGAACAACGCACCTTGGCAGAGAGGGGCCAGACCGTGGAATGCGTGCCGGGGCTTGCCAGGACTTGCTCGCTGTTTCTTCATGGCCCCAGGAAAGGGAAGTCACGTAGCAGCCGTGATGGCAACAAGTCAAGACGGACCCGAGACACTGTTGCGTTTGCAGGGGGTCAGAAACAAACTAGCCGGTTGTGAAGCAAGGCATTTGCTGCCTTTTCGTCTTCGACTTGCCATCAGCACCCCTTCAGATGCGGACCAACGGCACGGCAACGCCCTCAATCGGATGGAGTTTGGGTTCTGTGGCAGTCTCAAATGTGTTGCTGAGCCAACCTTGTGGCATTCGTGTTTTCCCCCCCCCCCCCCCCCCAAGTTTGGCAATTCGCTTGGTTCCGGAGCAGCGCCCCCCAGTTTCAAGTCCACTGGGCTCAGCTGTTCTGCCCGACCACACGGCCAAGGAGTGGGGGGACTTCAAGAGCTGCCCCAGCGTGGCCGGGTGTCCTGCGGCGCCCCGGGGCTGCCCTGGCACCTTCTTGTCCATGCACCTGGCCAAGAACGCAGCCCCTCGGGCCCATGGGTGGGGCATAAGGCCGGTGTGAGCAAGTAGTGTGCATGTTTGCCAAGCCGGTGCCCTGAACCTTGCCATAGCTTTTTGAAACGCTTCGCCCGGCTGGCCATCGAGTCCTGCAGTGAAACTCTTGCAGCTCCTGTCAAACAGGCCAGCGATAGGGCTGCGAAACAGGACGCTGCCAATTGCAACAGAATACCACGTGACCAACGGCACGACGGGCCACCCCCTGGTTTAGACATGATCAACCACCACTATGTAAACAAACGCTAGTTGGTGTCCCTTGCATGTTGCCTGCGGTTTTTGTGGGCCCAACCCTCAGCAACACTGTGAAGCGTTTTGCCACCAAGATTGGGCCAACATCTCCACAATACAGAATCGAGAAGGAAAGCAATTTCTACTTAAAGGGGCATGGAAGGTCAGGTAAGTGGTAATAACCATGGTTGTGACCCATTTACCATGGTTATAAGTATAAGTCTCCCAAGTGGGTAATGACCAGGCTTACTAGCCACTTACCAGTACCTTGGCGACTTCTTGGCCATGCCAGAAAACACAGATTTGTCTTTTTCAGGGTTCCAGGCATGCATCTTCGGATCACAGGTTGCCTTCTTCATCGAAGGCATGGAGGCCAAGCTGAAGAGCCCGCAGTCCGAGCTTTGAGCACTGAGCTCGCAGCACTTTGAGTCAATTCGTTGCGAGATGCGTGGTTTAGTGTGGGGAAGGCTGCGGCGGATCAGGCTGCGCATCGTTTTAAGACCGCCGGCTGTCCTGGTTGCGAGCTGACAGGCGGCTGCAGATTGGTACAGACATCGACAGACGGCAAATAGACGCGTTCGAAAGGCCAATGCTCAGGCTCTTGTGGAAGAAAATGCGGTCGCCGTTTGAGCCCAGAGCGTTGAACTTGTTGGGTACGTTGAGTGGGGCGGTTGGAATTGGGACAAAGCTGAGTGCGATCACTTGTGGAGAGCTGTTTGAAGAACATGCGAAGTGAGCGTTTTTTTTGCAGCTTTGCTTCTGTCAGATCCCTTGCACCGAGTCTTTAGGTCTTTTTACAGGTCGGGCTGCTGATTCTCAGGGCAGGAAATCCCCAGTGCCAAACCCCCGCCCGATCCCGGCCCCTCCATTTGGACGGCCAAATCCCCGGGCCGGCGCCAGGGCCCGGGGCCTCATGCGGGCGGCGCTGGCCCGTGAGGACGCGATGTTTGCAGACGAGGCCGATGGAAGTTCTGAGCCATGGGCACTGCCAATTTCATGTCCCAGGAATTTCAACCCTTTTGCAGGTGCTGTAGCGCTTGGGGCTCTTGTTGTGTTCGGCCGCCGTTGGCCAGACTCAAATGCTCCCTAAACTGAAGATGGTCCCAACGAAAAGTCAAATCCCGCCATTCCCGCCATTCCCGCCCCAAAAAAGGTGCCTCTTTTCCCATGGCCACTGCAGACCACCCCAAAATCCCATTCATGAAATTTGACCATGGGCTGGAAAACCGCCAGGAAGGTGGATAAGAGGAAGAGTTCCCCACGGCCATGTGCGGGCCATTGATCAATTCTGCTCCCGAGGCGCTGGGCGTGCTGGGCCGCTTGGAGCACCACCGCAAGCTGCGGCTCACAAAGTCTGCACCTCGCCAGGGGTTGATGGAGTTCGGGTTGGGGGCGGGTTCGGGTAGGAACTCGGGTAGGCCCAGGATGAAGGGATCAGGACTGTGAGTCTTCAGTCCACTTCCGCTACACCTTGGCACACGAAGGGCGCAGCACATCGCAATGTCCCTGGCCCCCCAACCCCCAACGGCCAGATGCCACTCGTTGGCTTTGCGGCGGCCGAACCCATAGCAAAGCATCGGGTGTTAGGGGGCAAACGGCTTGATTCTCTGCAGCTCCCCCACACAAAGCACCATGTTTCACCTTTTTCCCCAGATAGCTGAAAGCTATAGGGGTTCTAACTTCTAAGAAAGAAGGGAAAGTGATTTGCGAGCTTGAGGTCCGGGTGCTAGGGGGCATGCAGTTTGGGGTGCTGGTGGATGCTGTTTTGCGAGCTTGACGGCCGGGTGCTAGGGGGCATGCAGCTTGGGGTGCTGGTGGAGGTGCCACTTTGCGAGATTGACGGCCGGGTGCTAGGGGGGAACGCAGTTTGGGTTGTTGGGGGAGGTGCTGTTTTGCGAGAGCGATGGCCGGGTGCTAGGGGGCATGCAATTTGGGGTGCTAGTGAGGTGTTGCTTTGCGAGCTTGACGGACGGGGCATGCAGTTTGGGGCGCTGGTGACGGCCGGGTGCTGGGGGGCATGTAGTTTGGGGCCGGGGCAGGTAGTTTGGGGCGCTGGTGGAAGTGCCGCTTTGCGAGATTGGCGGCCGGGTGCTAGGGGGCATGGATTCTGTTTTGCGAGGGCATCTAGCTTGGGCTGCTTGTGGAGGTGCCGCTTTGCGAGATTGACGGTCGGGCGCTAGGGGGGCACGCAATTTGGGGTGTTGGGGGAGGCGCTGTTTTGCGAGAGTGATGGCCGGGTGCTAGGGGGCATGCAATTTGGGGTGCTAGTGAGGTGTTGTTTTGCGAGCTTGACGGCTGGGTGCTACGGGGAATGCAGTTTGGGGTGCTGGTGTGTGTGTGTGTGTGTGGTTGCTGGTTCCATAGGTCTCTCCCCGCGCTCAAAACCGGGCGGACATAAGTCTGAATGTAGCTAGTGTCCACCAAAGGGTCCATCTCCGATGAAGATCAATTCCTATGTTGCAATGCTTTTTGTAGCAACATTGCATCGATGCTTGCAGGAGCTGCCACTTTGCGAGATTGGCGCTAGGGGGCGTGCAGTTGGGGCGTTGGTGGATGCTGTTTTGCGAGCTTGACGTCCGGTGCTAGGGGGCATTCAGCTTGGCTGCTGGTGGAGGTGCCGCTTTGCCGGGTGCTGGCTTGCAGTTTGGGGTGCTGGTGGATGCTGTTTTGCGAGCTTGACGGCCAGGTGGCAGGGGGCATGTAGTTTGGGGCGCTGGTGTAGTAGGGGGCATGGTGGTGCTGGTGCAGGTGCTGCTCTGGGGTGTTGTTTGAGGTGCTGGTGAAGGTGTGGCGCATTTTTGCCAGATTGATGGCTGCATGCAGTTTGGGGCTCTGATGCAGGTGCTGTTTTTGGGGTGGTGCTGTTTGAGGTGCTGGTGACGTTGTGGACGCAATTTTTGGAGATTGCTGGCTGGTGCTGTTTTGGGTTGCTGTTTGAGGTGCTGCTGACTGCGCTTATTTAAGCCATAGGGGTTCTAACAGAAGGCGCGGTTTTGGGGCGCTGTTCGGTTGTGAGGTGCTGGCGCAGGTGCTGCGTTGGGGTGCTGGTGGGGGTGCTGTTTTGAGGGCGGGCGCTGTTTGGGGCGTCGCGGTTGTGGCATCATCATGATGCTGCCCGCAGCATCATGGTGCTGTCAACTCCATCGATTCGGACGCTGTTGCTGCCCTAACTGTGGCGCGTAGTGGTTCGTGGCTGGTGTATCATCATGATGTTGTCAACCACGTCATGGTGCTGCTGGAATCGCTGCGATGCTGCGTTATGGCTCGTGGGTGCGGTGGCGCAATGATGCTGTCAAGATCAGGATGATGCTGAATTTCAATACGCTGTTGCAAGATGATTTGTGGCCGTGGTATCATCATTCGCCTGCCTTTGCCATCACAATGATGCTGTTCGCATCACCGTGACGCTGCCGGCATCACCATGATGCTGTCCGCATTATCATGATACTGTCCGCGTCACCGTGATGCTGTCGAACTCGTCAGGACGTCGTCTCTGCCTTTTTTCTGCCGAATGGTAACGCGGAATCGTTCGTGGCTGGTGTATCAGCATGATGCTGTCAACATCATGATTCTGCTGCTGCGCTCAGTAGGACGTTGGCTGCGCGTTTATTTGGCGCACCATGCTAAGTTGCTGTGGTATCATCATAATGCTGTCAACATCACCATGATGCTGTCAACATCATCATGATGACGCGGGAGCCATTATGATGCTGCGTCATGGTTCGTGGCCGCGGTGTGCTATCTGGGGTCTATGCTGGTGTAATATTTTTTTAGGGGTACCTCCAGAATGATGATATTTTCCATTTCGGTTTCTCTTTGTCACCAACCCCAAGGGCAGGAACAGACGAGCCCCAAGTGAGACAAACAAATGCCAAGACCAGCGCTTGCTCGCCCAGGAGCTGCGCTCCTTTGCCTTGCCGCTGCTGCGCAGGGCTTTGCGGTGGCGCTGCCCCAGCGACGTGGAGGCTGCGGAGGACAGCCGGCCGCCAAACTGGGGCTGTGATCTTGGCGGCTCACAGCCATCCGGTTCCTTAGCTTTTTGGGTGGTGTAGGGTAGTGGTTGGATTTCCCGTGTCACTTTGAGGGGAGATGAGGACAGCCTGGTAGTGAAGAGGGAGTAGTGTTAGTTGCTACAGTAAGGTGAAAAGTAGGGGACCCCGTGGTGCGTCGCGGGCACAAAGCACGCGAAAGTGGGTCCTTTCCGAGTCGTTTTGATGGGGTGCTGTTGTGGCTGTCTGGCGTGGTCGGGTCTTCCTCAGCGTTTTGCTTGCTGGATGCAGGGGTGGCTCCTTTGCCGTGATGGCAGTGGGGACCCAGGAGGTTCCTCGCTAATGGCATGGCAAATGCATGGCCCACAATTCAGCTCTGCAGCTTTTTGGTCGTTCCAAATGCTGCCTCTCTGTTCAAATTGCGGGTTGCCATGACCAGGACATTATATCAATAGCTACAATTAGATGGAACATACCGCAAAACATGCTGGCCCTGCGATGAAGAAACAACAATCAAGTTTAGAAGAACTGGACATGTTGACAAAATGAGAGGCGCAATAAATGAAGACTATAGTTCCGACATCCAAAAGATCCAGCAATACGTGATGGTGAGTGAGGACTGCTTTTGCAAGGACATCTCCCCACTATTCGCTTTGACCACTCTCCAGAGGGTCACACTCTAGGGTTCAGGTTTATCACGCGCACTTGGCAAGTGCGCAGCTGCCAGGGTCCTTCCACTATTGCCAAGGCCCCCCAAAACCCCTCCCATAAGCCCGGATGGCACAGGAGTTGGCGAGCTTGCGTACGCAGCTTGGCATGCTTGGCGCATTTTCCCTTAAGACCCAGGACCTGCCGGCTTTGAAGGGCGCTGATTCAACCCAGTCTACTTCCGAGCCTATGATTTTCCACCATTGACACATTTGCGAGGAGAACTTGTGGGTATTCTTTGGGACTCATGCGGCTCTCTTCAGCTGAGCAGATCAATAGTAAGTACATCAAAAACTCACCGGTTGGCGGGGCATCTAAGATCTGCCCGCAAATGCATGCAACACACTCATAGGTGTCCCTCTGGAGGTTAGTTTGATAAACAAATATCTATTTTTCTAAAAGGTCACCTATGGCAACGCCCTTCCACCCCCTGCCACCCCCAAGCTTAGGTGCAGACGGACGCCTGAAGAACCGCTGGATTCGGAGCAAAGACCTTTGCCAGGATGCCTCTGGGTGTTGCGGGCGGGCTCGCGGCAGAGGCGCGATGTTTAAAAAAAACAAAAAGCACTCCGCTTCTCTCACGAAATGAGACCATGGTTGAAACCACAGTTGGTTGATATTACAATCCACGGTATGGCCCCGTATCGAAGCAGCATGCAGCGTGTCATTGCGCTGAGTTCGTTGCAATTTCTGCGGAGTGCAGTGCGGGCTAGACTGTTGGACTCTGGGCCATGCTCCCCGTTGTATTGATCAAAGAGGCGTGCTTGAGACATGCATGTCACCCGGATGTTTTGCAAGCTTGACAGACCATCCCCGTCGCATTTTTTCCGCAAGAGTCTTTTTTTTTTGTAATAAGAAAAGATCAAGCTTCGCGATTTCTTCGGAGTTCCTTGGGACTTTGGGAGAAGCCCCCGGGCTGCCGTGGGAGCGGCTCGCCACGCTTGCGGCCAAGGTCGGTGCTGGCCACCGAGCTGATTCCCAGCTGGCTGGAGGCCAGAGCCCCGAGCCGGATGGGTCGCGCAAAGACATCAAAGTGAGTCTATGCAGAGGTTGCAGGGTATTTTTTTTGCCCCTGTGCGCTGCATCGGGTGGAAGGGTGGAGGGGCCTAGCAGCGACTCACTCAGCACGCAGTGGCCCAGGGTGCAAAACACACGATTGCCAAACTAGTTGCATGCAGGCCCGGCTCTTGTAGCAAAGCAGCCGCTGGCAAGATTTCTGCATTTTGTGAGTTTTGCTGAGTTGCACATGCCCCCTGAATTGGAAACGCAGGAGGCTGGTGACGCCAGAGCAGACCGGCGCGGCGACCCATTGGGCTCCATGGCCTGAAGTATTTCATGGCGAGCTCTGGGGTAAAATGCCCATGGCTATCCTTGTCCACGGCGAATGGCTTCGTCGCCCGAAAGGCTCTCGTTGGATGTGTTGAGGCTTTGTAGGCCAAGGCTTCCAAGGCCGGCTTTCACTGAACATAGAGATTGCAAGGGGCCAACTGGTGTAGCAGGCACGTCCCGCTTGCACTCAACAGCCTCTCGCGGAAAAACTTGCCACACTACGTCTTACGCTTTTCGCGAAAGTATTTCAGCAACATGCAAGAAATGAGCCTCGCATGACTGGCAGGAGCAGACGTAAATTCGAATCACGCATAGCTTAGGACGGCTTTGCGTCGCACCCTTCCAACGCCCTAGGGCAACTGCTCAATCTCAAACTGCTCAATCTCAGGGATAGTGCCTATCAAAAGCAGCTAAAAAATGGCTGGGAAACATGCCTAGCTAGCTCGGGACTGGTGATGCTAAGAAATGCTGGTAGATCGCCTGCCCCAGAAGCAGATAGAGCAAATACTGTACCCGGCCTATTTCGTTGAGCACCCCAGTCTTTGCACAATCTCAGAAAGTCTCACCACTTGTCTGGTGCTTCAAGCAGGCCATGGGCACACACACACACACACACACACACACACACACACACACACACACACACACACACACACACACACACACACACACACACACACACACACACACACACACCACCACTGCCTGCCCTCCCTGCCCCTTCTGCCTTTGCCTTCTGCTTTTCACCTTCTGCAGCACTGTCGCCTGCCTTCGCCTTCTTGCAACCTGCCTTTTCTGCCCTGCAGCCGCCTGTAACCTGCAACCTGCCTTTCACCTTTGCCTGCCTCCTGCAACCCTGCTGCCTTCTGCAGCCTGCAGCCTCTGCCTTCTGCCTTTCCCAACCTGCCTTCTGCCTTCCTGCCCAACCTGCCCTGCGCTACTGCCTTCTGCAACCTGCAGCCTGCAACCTGCAGCCTGCCTTTCTTTAGCCTGTAACCTGCCTTTTCACCTTTGCAACCTGCCTTTCACTGCAACCTGCCTTCTGCAACCCCCTGCCTTTCTGCCTGCCTGCCTTACCCGCCTGCCTGCAGCCGCCGCCTGCCTTCCACCTTTGGCAACCTGCCCGCCTGCTTGCCCCTATGACCTGCCCAGCCTGCCTTTCACCTTCCTGTAACCTGCCTGCCCCAACCCTACGCTACGCCTGCCGCCTCGCCTCGCAACCTGCCTTCCTGCCTTCTGCAACCTGCAACCCTGCCTTCCTGCCTTCTGCCCTTGCTTCACCTTCGCCTTCTGCCTTCCTGCCTTTGCCTGCCGCCCTGCAACCTGCCGCCTGCGCCTGCCTTTCTGCCCTGCAGCCTGCCTTCCTGCTTCCCCTGCCAGCTGCCTTCCTGCGCCTGCGCCTGCGCCCTGCCTGCTTGTCTCGCAGCCTGCTGACCTCTTGTGCCCTGTGACCTGCCGCCCTGCCGCCTGCCTTCTGCCTTCTCTTTGACCCAGCCCAGCCCTGCAGCCCTGCCTGACCTCGCAGCCAAGCCGCCTGCAGCCTGCTGACCCTCCGCTTTCTCGCGTTGGTAAATGCGTGGCCCTGGTATGCATGCCGCTGCAGTTGGTACCTCTTGCTTCTCAGCCTGCTGGCCCTCGCCTGCAGCCTGTGGCCTGCCGCCTGCTTAGCCTGCCTTCCTACTTGTGCCGCCGCCTGCTTGCCTGTGGCCCTGCTGACCTGCCAACCCTGCGCCCTGCCCCGGCCTGCAGCCTGCTTCCTTCTGTATTCCTGCTTATTCTCTTGCTTCTCTGCTTGTCCCTGCAGCCTGTGACCTAGCATGACCTGTATTTCTGTATCGCCTACCTTCATACGCCTGTGACCTGTTGGCCTGCAAGCCTACTTCTTCCTGCTTGCGCCTCTTCGGCCTGCAGCCTGTGACAGCCTGTGACCTGCCTGACCTGCGCAGCCTGTTCTTCGCCCCAGCCTGCCTTCTTGACCTGCCTTCTGCCTCCTTGGCTCTGCGCAACCTGCAACCTGCCCCTTGCCGCCTGCCTTGTCCCTCCTGCTTCCCAGCCTGCCTTTCTTGTCCCTCGTGTGCATGTGACCTGCAGCCTGTGACCCTGCCCAGCCTGTGACCTGCAACCCTGTGGCCTGCAACCTGCCTTTTCTTCCTTCCTGTCCCTTCTCGCCTTTCTTAGCCTGCCGCTTCTGCCAACCTGTTGCCTGCTTGCCTGCAGCCTGCCTGCCCTGCTTGGCCTGCAGCCTGCGCTGACCTGCCTTCCTGTGACCTGCGCACACACTGCCGCCTGCCCGGCCTGCGGCCTCTTGGCCTGCCGGCTGCGCAGCCTGCAGCCTGCCTTCTTGCCCTGCGCAACCCTGCTGCAGCACCTTCGGCCTGCAGCCTGCCAGCCTGCCGCCTGCCGCCTGCTTCAACCTGCTGCCCTCAGCCCTGCCAGCCTGCCAGCCTGCCTTTCTTGGCCCTCGCCGCCTCGCAGCCTGCGCCTGCCCAGCCTGTAGCCTGCCTTCTCCAGCCTGCAGCCCCTGCCTTCTTAGCCTGCTGCCCTTCCTGCCTTCTGCCTTTCTTGTTTCCCTTTCCCACCGCCTGCGCCTGCCAGCCCTGTGCAGCTGCGCCCTGCAGCCCTGTAGCCTGCGCCTGTAGCCTGCCACTTCTCTTCTGCGCCTGCCTTGCCACCTTTCCACTTGCCCTGCCTTTCTTGCCTACCTTACCACCTTACCTTACTGCCCCTTTACGCCTGCCTTGCACCTGCCCTTTGCCTTTGCCCCTTTCTTGCTTTCTCCCTTTTTCTGCCTTTGCCTCTGCCTGCCCTGCCTTTGCGCACTGCACCTTTGCGCCTGCCTTACACCTTCCTGCCTTTCACGCCCTGCCCTTTTACCCCCTTTTTGCCCTCACTTCTGCCTTTGCAGCACACGCCCTGCCTTGCTGCCTTTCTGCCTTGCCTTCCCTGCCTGGACCCTCTAGGCCCTGTGTACTTCATGGGGGGTTGGCACACTTTGCGCCTGCGCCACGTACGTCGTGGCTCCCTATGTTGCCATTTCCGGAAAGCACACGCACACCCTTTGCGCTGCCTTTTGCCCTGCCTTTGCTTTGCCTTCTGCCCTTTTACCTTTGCGCCCTGCCCTTTCCTTTCCCTTTCACCTTACACCTTTACACACACGCTGCACACACGCACCACGCACACGCACTGCCTTTACGCACACGCACAGCACACGCACACGCTGCGCTGCATTTGCGCTTACACACTTTACTACCTGCTGCTTGCGCTGCCTTTGCCTTTGCCATACGCACACGTGTGGCGCCATAAAGAACACAGAACCGTGCAGAGTACATCAAAAGTTATTTCGAAGGTTCGCCGTGGGGATTGCCGTTATGTTGGACATTCGGATGTCATTTAGAACGTAGGCTATTGCAATGTTGTACATGCGGATCAGCGCTTTTGAAAGGAGAGCCTGGTATGTGTTTGCCAAGGCGCTCACCTCTTGTGCAATCCAAGGGTAGTGGTCACCTTGCAGAATCGGCTCAATCTGGACAGAATTTGGTACAGTTGGGGGGTCAAAAATGGGGCCACCCTTTTTGGGCACATGGTTTGTGTGGGTCCCTTCCTTAAAAAAGGGTCCAAAAACGGGTCCATATTTCTGACAACCCACCAGTTGAATCTGACATTCTAGATCTTTGTCCTTGACACAGGTGACGGCGATAGAACATAATAAGGTCCTAGGTGTAGGTTTGAACGTTGACCAAGCAAACTATTTCCCATTATTTCCTTGTGTTCACTTGTGTTCACGAATGTTTGCCGAATTTCAATCACTCAGGAAACGGATTATATACTGAGGAATATTTGCTGAGAACCGCTGAGCCAACAATCTCCTGCTTTCTTTTTCGAGTTGATAACCGTGTTTCTCTTCTTTTTTTTCTTCCGGTTTTTGAGGGAGGCCAAAGGCGTTCCAACTGGTTTGGGGCCTCCAGAGCTGTGTTGAGCCCCGTTGAGTGCGCATGAGGCTCAAACTGGCGGCTGAAGCCTGGGAGGCTCTGAATGTAGAGGCCGGTGGCCGGTTTGGACGTGATTTGTCACCTTTTGCCATCTTTTCAGCTTTTACCCTCCAGAACCAGAGGTTCAGCTTTGTTTCATCTCTCTAATTGGTGGCTTGGTGGTTTCGTAAGGACGGTTTCCCCTCTAGAATCGGGGACAAGTTCAAATCCAAATCCAAACCGCAATTCCAAACCAACAGCTAGGGATAACTTTGAGCATTGCCCTTTTGCGTTTTCTTTGATTTCCCCTTTTTGAAGGGGGTCTAAGGCTGGCCAAGGAACATCTTGATTGATACCTCCACCCCCAATTTATTTATTCATTAAAACTCCCTTCTCAGCTATTTACTATCCCTCAGAGGAATGGATACACATTCGCTGTTGTTTATTTGGGGAACATATTCTCTAAGGGAGAAGGTATTAATCGAGGGAAGGGGGGTTCCTGCAAAAACACAATCCCAACTTGAAGAAAAGCACACGCACATTGTAAGTTGTGTGTTAAAAAAAGGAACAACAACCACAACGGGTCGACATCATTTGTTTTGTGGTCGTTGGCGGTGTTTGCCTCGAACAACTCCTACGAACAGGACATCGAGGGGGCAGTTCTCCACATGGCTGCGTGGGGCTGAGAATCCATTCGCAAATTGGGCCATGGCTGCCAGCTATGGCACCCCTGGTGAAAAATAATCCCCTGAGCATGTTTAGCATAAATATGTGTAGATACATATATCACATACACACACACATATATATATATACACACGTATATACATATTTTTATGTATCTATATGTATCTCTGTATGCAGTTGAGCGTTCTGCAAGTTCCCCAGGATCTTGTAACACATGAGGCACGCGGCAAGATCTTCTTGCAATCCACCGTCCTGACACAACCTTCAAAGCGAGCCATTTCGTTTGTGCTGACAGCACCATAAGAAGGCTTCGGCGTGTTGCATCGTTTTTGTCCGACACTGGCAAGGAGAGCCATGGGAGGGGTATGGTCTTTGCTCCTGAATGCCAATTAGTGGCTGGTTGCCACATGTTGCCACTAAATCCCACTCGGCTTGCTATGGCTCTGAACGAGTTGACGACTTCGCGGCGCCGAGGTCTGCCTCGAGCTGGGGGCCTGTCGCGAAGTCCGTCGGTCCTTGGAGGTTCTGCTGGACAAGCAGGCGCCCGGGGGGCGTTCTGATCGTGCCGGGCGGGGTGCGTTTGTTTTTGGCAGTGATTTAACAAATCGCAAGCTCACTGGTGGTTGACGGCAGGGTCAAGCTGACTTCAAGCGCAGCCATCTCAGAGTTACATGGGCCAGGTTTTCACAAGCCTCCAAAGCGTTCCCATGTCCCCGGCCCTGTGCGAGAGGCTTTGTTTGGCCGAGTCAGTGAAAGCGACATGCGCAAAATGACCCGCTACATGGAGGTAAGAGTGACTTCCCCCCCCCCCTGCCCCGCCCCCTGGGCTGGATGTGAGCACCCCTCAAAATGGCAGGCCACTTGGGACCCATCTGAGCAGGTAGACCTGCGCCTGGCGCTGCAGCCTCTTTTCCTCGCGGATTTGGAGGCGATGCGAATCAATGCGGTGCTCCAATGCTTGGCTTCCGACAGGTCCCCAATGTTCGGAGGCCAGATGCAGCCCAGCTGCTTCCTGTCAGCCACAGGCATGTAAGCGTGAGGAGGAAGGCAATGTGACAGCCACACCCTTGAGCTCGTTCGGTGTCACGGGGCGTTTTGCTGGAGCTTTTGCGTTTCTGAGAACTTGACCAGCTGAGCGGCGATGACCAGTGTTTGTAAACACACAGTGTTCCGGCCAAGCTCCATTTTTCAAATTCATTCTTCCTCACGGGAGGCTGGGATTGAAATGGCGCCGTTGTCGCTCCTTCCAGGAACCGAGTTGATGAAGGTGTAGCATGTCTGCAGGGCCCTCCTTCAAAATCTGTTGAGCCTTGATGGAGCAACACGCCAGACACCCAGAGAATGAACGCACTGTTTAATATTTTTGTGGGGCTTTCTTTGCGGTGGCTTTCTTGCGTTCCAATTCACGATCCTCGCAAGTAGAGTTGTGTGCGGCCAATTCATCAATTCAGATGATTCCCTTGGTTTGAAGGCCATGGGGCTGGTGTCCCCAGACGCTACTTCCTCGCGCTGCCTGGCGGAAAGGGGGCGGGCAATTGGCATGGGGCAGCTATGGCTTGGACGGCGTTGGGAGGATTCGGGCCAGGGGTGAGTGTATTCCGTGCCGCGTAAGCTACGGTTCGTTCTGGGTCTGGGTCGGGCCGTAACGTACCCAGGCTGGTCTGAGCTTGTTCCGCGCGCTGCTCGCCTGGCCTTGCGCGGTGAGGCTGGTGGTTGGCCTGCTTTTGCCAGAGGGGACACGTTTTTTTCCCCAGTTGCTGTCAGGCTGGTGGTGTTTTCTTCCGACGCCATGGTGCTTTGCTCCTGATCGACGGCGAAGGCGGGGCTGTGCTTGCCGTTGAAGTGCATCAACAGGCTGCTTAGAATCTACCTTTGAGATCCTTTGAGCCAAGAGGCACGGCCTCATGTGCTCCGTGTGCTCGCCGCGTCCCCAAACAAGTTTGCTGTGGGATATGTGACGCGCCGACATCTCGCAGCCCAAATGGCGGGCGGGAGCAGAGAAGGCCAAATACCTACAATCCCTACAAGCCTTGACCCACACGGTGTGACAGAGGATGCTTGAGCCGCGAGCCCATTCCTGACAAGGACTTAAAGGAAAACAGCCCCGAGGACAGAGCTGTCTTCTTTTGTAGATACCTGGCGTGTTGCGGAGGGATCGCTGCCCAAGTCTCATTCCATGGCATGCAAAAGGGGGGAATCGGCGAATCACACGCGTACCATCATGGAGCCAAAGTGCTCCAATGCGCTGATTTTTGACCCCGTTCAGCCGACTTCATATGGCCGGCCTGGGCCTGAGTCAGATCTCATGCTTGCTAACACCCCCTCGTTGCATGCCGAAGAAAGAAGGGTGGCGAGAAAGAAGGGTGGAGTTTGCAGCCAGGAGTCTGCTTTGACGAGACATGGCAACATTCTGTAGGATCTGTCGGGTACTTCCTTCATCATGGACCCAGTGTGGGAGCAGTTGAGAGTATTGAGCCAGTGAACCGGGGCTAAGCTAGGTCCTTCCAGGGGCTTTTGCAGGATTTGCGCTTGCCCGGCTTGAGTTGCAACGCAGGGCTGAGTTTGCTCGCGTTTTGCCGTGTGACAGCCACGCCGTGCACGGGGCTGCTGCATGCCGGTGCTGAGGTTTTGCCTGAGCATTGCGCAGAACCTGGGCGGTCGAAGGCCTTGGGGCAGTGCAAGAGACCACTTCCGGAAGGGGGGCTGAGAGATAAGCCGTCAGAAGCATTCGCCCAGGTACTTTTGTTTTTTAGCTTTGCCGTGTAGCAATGCCAAAAAGGCACGCTTTGTTTTCTCCACATTGGGCAGCGAGGCTGTCCAAGTGAGTACTAAAACCCAGGTGCACGAACAGGATCCAATTACAAAGGGTTACCAGCCTGAAGTTATCAGAGGTCAAAAGATCAGCAGGGCACCCGGCATTTGAAGGCTCATATCCCCCCTGCAGGCAGCAGGAGGACCGCCTCGCCGCTTGCCCGGCCTTAGGCGTGGACGCTTCGGTGCGTTTGGCTCAAGATTGGGCGACAGCATGTATCAGACGGGGGGCCCAAAATGGTAGGTTTTCCTTTTGGCCCCCCTTGAGCCAAGCAACAAGGCACACGCCCATGCCTGGCTGGCCAGGAACGCACCTAACTGGATGACCAGTGGCCAAGAGAGAATTTGCTCGCGGGTTTCTCAGCAAGTTTCCACTTAGTACACCAAATGACAGACACGAGATACCTCACCCATCAGCCATATGTAAGGCTTGTTTTCGGGGATGTACTTTGGATGGCTCCCGTGTATGGTTGTGTGAGTAGAGCTGCTGGCCAATTCGTATTCACAAGGATTTGCCGTTGCTCTTTTGTCCCATGGCAAACGTGGGACTGCACAAAGCCTGGTGAATGACCATAGCGCTGCTGCGGTTTCGAACCGGAATGCTCAACATACGCTTTCTGTTTGTATGATGGCAGCGCGCGGTGAAGAAAACTCGGAGTCACCCCCGCATGACATCCAATGGCATTTGCTGAGGCGGAAGAAGCCGAGTAGCGGGGTATACTTATTTCATCACTTGGTCGCCTTTATTTAAAATGGTTCGGTTTTCCGTTCGGTTTCCATGAAAACCAGCCAACAAATGGGTCCTTTCCCCCCCCCCGAAAGCCGAACCATGTGCGTTGCAGGTGACGGCGAAACGGCCTTCTTCGGCCTTTGGGACGGGACCGTGGATGACTTTGCGGCCGAGCAGGCGCCCCCAGAGGCTTTGGATGTGAGTCTTTTTTCTTCATCTCGTTCTCTTTTTTCTTGTTTTGCTTTTTCCGGTTTCTCTTCTTCTCCTTTCTCTTTCTCCTTCATTTTCTCTTTCTCTTTGTTTCGCTCTCCTCTTCTTTGTTTGTCTTATTGGCTTTCTCCCTGTTGTCTTTGTCTTTTTCTGGTTGTCTATCGTGTTCTTTATTATTATTATTATTATTATTATTATTATTATTATTATTATTATTATTATTGTCTTTCCTTCTGATTATTTCTGCTTATATGTTGATTTATTTCTTTAAAGTTTCTTTCTTTGTCTTTTGTTCTTTCTTTCCTGTTTTTCTCTTTCTTTCTTTCTTTCTTTATTTCTTGCTTTATCCGTTTATTTATTTATTTATTTATTCATTTGTTTCTTTTTTCCTGTCTCTCTCTCTCTCTCTTTCTAGCTTTCTCGCTATCTATGTTTCTGTCTGTCTCTTTGTTGTAGTCCTCTCCTTTTCAGCTTTGAATTTAGGTTAGATGCCTGGAGCAAAGCACGGCAACACAAACGAGACAAACACACCCAAAACAAGCAACTCAAGCAACCCAAGACAAGCCAAGACGGCAGTTGGCAAGACAAGGGGATGGGAGATGGGTAACTTCTTCCAAGTGGCCAGAGCCCGTTGAATGCATCTACGCTCGCCGAACCAACCCTACTCAACCCACCCGACCCAAGGGACCCCTCCAGCCGGCAGGTGAAGCGGCTGGTGCTGCTCAAGCTGCTGGCCTCTCCTGGCTGGGCCGCATACCAGGCCGCGTTTTTTTGAAGCTGCGGGTGGGAAAAGCCTCGGCCCGGGATCGCTGGGCTCCATCTTGAAAAGAGAATCGCAGATCGCGCGAAGGAAAGCGAGCAAGGCTGTGCGAACAAGCAGGGCGAGAACGCCAAAGCGCAAACAGGAAAAGAAAGCGCGAACAAGTTGAACGAAAGTCCATCGATGTCACAAAAACGGTTTGAATCAGCAACACCCCAAAGCAACGATTTCTTGTACGCTCGAATAACTAAAACGATGCAACATCTTGCAACTTGCCGATTGCAAAGCAAAGTGAAAACTCGGAAAAAAACACGTGCAAGGCGCACAAAATGCTCATGGCTTGTTGCAAAGAAATATAAACATCGCCAACGCTCGAATACTCAAAAATGACAAGTGCGAAGCACGGGCAAGTTTGCGACTTCACGCTTTTGCGAAACCGCAAAAGCTCGAACCTACATGTTTCCGGGAACGCTCGAAAGCTCAAAATATTGATTGTGAATTTTGTGTTTTTTTTTTTTTTGATTTTTTAGTTTTCTTTTTGTTCTGCTCGGAGTTGTTCTTGCTTTTGTTGCCCCGAGAATGCGTAGAACAACGTCGCCAAGTACGACTGCTTAGCACATTTACGTTTGGGGGCTGATTTCACTACAGGTGATTGTTGGAGGATGTGGTCTCAATGGATCCTAGGAATAACAGACAATAAGGGGGTGTTTCCGCCAAAGAAGAAGGACCCCCCCCCCCCCTCCAAATGGGACGCACTATGAATCAACCAGGAGTTTACGCATCGGCTGCTGTTGTCCCTGATGAGGCCCATTCGCTTGCGGGACGAGTGTTGAACGACCCTTTGACGAAGGAACATGTTTGTTTTGTTGAGGGATCCTTCTCGAGGCTTGCACCTCCATATTTATTGGTTGAATGTTGGGGCGGTAGAGGTAGGTTGGAGTGCTCCCAATCTTTTGTTTGTTTGTTTGTTTGTTTGTTTGTTTGTTTGTTTGGTTTTTATTAAGGAATGGTGTGGCTACATCTCATATGTGTGTTCGTTGGGAGTCGTAGGAGCCTCAGTTATTTGACCTTGCGAAATGGAATCAATGCTTGTGGAGCGATTCCTTTCGTCTTGCTGATGGCCGTGGCAGGTGTTTGGAGCTGAGGCTTGAGGTTCTAGGGTTTGGGGCCCTAGGGGTCCTAGGGGTTTTCAGCTGGGGTTGGGGCTTGTTTTGGGGTCTGCTTTCAAAGAGGGCGGCAGCCAAGGGCATTGGCACCAGCATCATCTGCTTGGAGGGTACCTTTTCGCCTCGACCTGTGCTTAAGGGAAGCCAAGAGTCAGAGGACGACTTAGTTTTAGGGGTCCCTCACCCTCCCTAACCTCACAGGGCGTCCCTTTAAAAGGAAAATGGGCTTTCAGGATCCCGCAAAAATCAGGTTCATGTTAGTTGGTGGGAGGGTATGTTGAGCTTTGCCACCTTAGTTTGACCAACTGCTGCCGCGGTTAAGTTTGCAAGGGCTTCGCATTGGTTACCCATGACTGGGGCAGGCGCGGAAGCGGGATGGCGGAGCTGCCACGTCCTGCCAGGAGCACCTGGAGGCGATTTCATGGCCATGGGCGTGGCTCGGGTTGAGTTCACAAGACAAAACGGCAGCCTGCCATTTTAATCAAGCATGTGGCGTGGGAGGTTGACGTTTGTGCAGCCGGGCATGGCACTTTGGCCAAAGAAGTCATTTTGCCTCAACTGGTATTGACATTACGTAGGGCAAGGCGTCAAGAGAAGACATAACTAGCGTCATAGATGATCAGATTTCTTGGCCTGCGGCAGGCGGGCATGCGAGACGCGATTATACAAGCTGACGAGGAGTGTGGCCTGGGTGGGGAAGAGAGGGTCCCCCCAAGATACTGACGGACGAAATCCTGTACCACCTAAGAAACCCTGGAATGATGATTCCCTTGTAACTACCAACGGACAAGGGTTTCGCAGGGTTTCCAGGTGGTGCGAAATGGATTTCGCCCAGTGACACCCGAAACTTCGGCAAAAAACGGGCGAAGACTCTGATTTTTTGTTGTTGCGTGGTTGCGTGCGTGTCGTGGAGTCTCTTTGACCGTTTTTTTTTTTTTGGGGGGGGGGTCGTTGCTGAGAAACAATGCAATTGCGAGGGTGATTGTCAACTAGAACAAGAAGAAGCAGAAGAACACAAAGAATAAGAAGAAGAAGAAGAAAGCAGAAGCAGAAGAAGAAGAAGAAGAAGAAGTAGAAGGGCAGGTGGTGGCCCCGGTCCTGGCAGTGATGATTGGTCCAAGCAAACAACAAACACAGCACCCTGGATTTGGGGACAACTCTTCGGAACCTATCGACTTGTTTTGAAGCCTCGCTGCATGCCAGGAGCTCATTTGTCGCTGCCGGGAAACGCAGACCCTCGGCTTGCACTGTGGGCAAGTGCTGAGTTTGTGTGTTGACTGAACGAGGCCCTGTCCTGGAGCAATTGCCATCCCCCGCCCCTCCCCAGGAACCACTATTCCAGCTGCACGGGGGTGATGGTCCTGCTGGCGGATGACGTGCTAACTGCGCTTTCCTGAGAATCTCGCGCTGCAGCGCTTGTTTCAAGCTGACTTCGTTGCGCGTGGCAGGTAGAGGGAAGGCTTTGCATAAAGTGTTGAAGAGCTTTGTCAAGCTTTGCGTTAGGCTGTTTTGGGGCTAGCTGGGGCTTGGCTGTTTAGGGCTGATTTAACAACTTTGGGGTGGCATTGGGCTGTCTTGTGTCCGGTTTGGGGCTGGCTCATGGCTTGGTGGGATCACCAGCCGCAATGCAACCAACCCGCACGCAGCCATAGGCCGTGCAAACACAAGCGCCAAACCTGGCACAAGCCAGCCCAACGACAATCCCAAACTCACCCAAGCCAAGCCGCAGCTGGCCTCAACACAGCTAACCTACCTTGACAAAGCCCTGGAATAGTATATGTGTACATACATGCGCAAATATTGATATTTCTATGTATGCGCCCCACAGGTTGAGTCGCTACATGCCGCACTTCAAGACAACTTGAAGCGCTCGTGTGTGGGTCATTGGAAGCCGAGAGCTGCTAGCCAGCATAGGGATGATCACCAGATCCGTAGGCTCTTTTGACACCGCGACCCTCTTGGCCAGACATGCCAAGCCCACAGTCACAGAAGTTTCCAGGTGAGACTAGGAGCTTGCCCCAAGTTGGACGACCTCCCTGGAACTCTGGAGAAGAAACCGCCAATTCTCAGGTCGCAAGCCTAGGGGACTCCCGGGCGCTGGGCATCATGGAGCGCGGCGTGGAACCGGCACAGGGGGAACGCTGAACCGGCAAAGCGAATGGGGTTGGGGGAGAGGTGTTATTTGCTTGTTTCAACTCCATGCTTTTGTTGCCATGTTTGTTTGCTTGCTCGCTTCCTTTTTTTGGGGTGGCGGAGGGGGAGGGGGGGGGGAATGTACTGCAATGTAATGCTGCGCACCGCAATGTCACGAAACTGTAATGCAGTTCAAGTTCATGCAATAACATGGAAGGAAGAAAACAAATGTTTGCTCCCTTCTACGTTTGCAGGTTTTACCTTGTTTTTCTCTTCTCCCCCGGAGGCTCATGTTTATCTTGATACCCTGCTGCACCTACTCTGGCAGAGACAAATGACTGGAATGCAAGCCAATGTGGGCGCAACAGCCATGCGAGACAATTCCAACCACGTGCTTCATATGCCTCAATACCCGGCTTTGATGGGAGCCTGTGCCATCTCCATAACTACATTGGAAAGCTTTGGCGTTGGCGAGGGTTTAAGGCGTACAGCCCCACAATTTTGTGGTAATCGCTGTTGAACTTTGGAGCAGGAACATGGTACACTTGTTTGAGGAGCACCGATTCTGAATTCTGTTTTTGCCCGCATGCTCAATAACCCTCGGTTCTGCATCGCTTTCCAGGGAGATACGTTGGCAGCTTTCCTCCCAGATGGCGCTTTACTCGTTTTTCGGGCCACGGTCTAGCTTCCTGTTGCTCAAGGAGTGGTTGAGGATGATATTCCGATTGGACCGTCAGCAGCATCAGAAATGCTTTTTGGTGGAAAAGGATGAAGGTGATGGCAACGGGGGGTTCTCTGCAAGCAAAGTGCGCTAAGAGCCAAGAGTATGACCGCCTCTTGGCGTGAAAGCCAACTTCACTCGTGAAAGGCAAATTGACAACATGGTTGCCTTCTAAGCGTGCACATTTGCACATCTCTCCCAAACCAGCGGAAGACTTGGATTCCATGCCTTGGCTAGGCAGCTCACTTCCGCAGGATGCATTCCTCCGCTGCGAGCCCCTGACTTGCGACCACAAGCCTGGACCCCAATGGAAATTGAGACTGCCTTGGGTGCAAACTTGGTCCTGAAAACCAGGAGTCGGGCCCAGGGCCCGTGTGGCCAATCGAGCCAAAAATGGCCAACACAGATTCCAAGCAAGTACATGGCAAGCCTTCAGTGAGCCGCAGGCTGTGCGGCAGAATGTACCGTGCTACTTCAAGGGGCATTGTGCGTCAGATAAATGGGTAATAACCAGGGTTACAAACCACTTACTTACCATGGTTTTAAGTCTGCGTTCCGTGGGTTATGCCCAGGCTTAGCCTGACCACTTGCCTGACGTACCCCGCCGCGATCCCCCTTTTGCCGCGTTCCTCAGGCCTGACTTGCCCGCCGAGCGGCGAAGGATCGAGGCCATCCAGGGGGCTGGCCCCCAAAAGTGCAGATCAGTTCCTGGAAAGGGTTTGGTAGTAGTCGTTGCTGTTGATTGGTTCTTCTATTTTTTTGCTTTGGGCCTTTTTGTGTTTTCGTTTTTTTCTTTTCTTTGTTCTTCGTCTTTATTTTTTGTCTTCTTGACTTGGCTTTTCTAGGTTTGGGCTGTTTCAAGTTGTTTGGCTTCTTGGCTTGTCTGGCTTCTTGGCTTGTTTGGCTTCTCGGCTTTTGTATCCGTTTGGCTTTTTGCGCTTTTCTGCATTTTGGGCAGTTTTTGCATTTTCTGTCTTCTTGCAGTTTCTGGCTTGTTGGGTTTTTTGCTCAAAACAATGCTAGCTTCAGCCTCGCCTGGACCTACCTGACGCTTCTACTCTCGTCGCACTCACCCTAGCTGTATTTGCCAAATCATTTTTTAGCAAGCACGTGCGTTGTGCTGATCGCGCGCTCTGGAGCCAGTGTGCTTATAAGTTGCAGGCATGTGCCCAGTGTATGTGCTCAGCAATGCGAAAATCTATTTCCAGATGATGGGCACGCACGCTCAAGAGCAGAAATCAGCACCGCACGCACCCTCGCCAAATTATACCCTTCGCACAGCGCACAACAGCAGCCGGTGTATTCAGAGCTGGGAGGATATCGGATGTGTGTGCAGCGGTGTGTGTGTGTGTGGGTGGGGGCGTCTGTGTGTGTGTGTGTGTGTCCTTCAGCAGGGTGAAGGAGATACTTAAAGGGGTAGGGTACTTAATAAGTGGTTAGCAACTTTGAGTATGCCTGGTTATAACTCACTTACCATGGCTAGAAGTCTCCGTCAGAGGGCAACAACCAGGCTTGCTCTGGGTAACAACCAGGCTTACTCTCGCCACTTACCTGACATACCGAATCGATCGCCCCTTTAAGGACTCTCTATCTGGCTACAAAAGGGATACAGTCAGCTGTCAGGAAGCCGGCGGCTTTGTGGCGGTGAATGGCTCGTTGCTGGGCGAAGGGTTTTAAGAGGGCCAGGAACTGATGTGTCTCACCGGTGTCCTTGTTGGCCAGCTGGAAGCTATGGGGTTTTCTGGTCAAATAAGCTTTGAGTGGTTTGGAGCAGCTTTCAGCGGGGTTCTCTCAGAGGGTTCCAGGGGGTTCCAGAGCTGGGTTGTAGAGCTGTTGGGGATACCACCTCAGCTTATTGTCTTGAACGCAAGTCTCACTTGCTTCGATTTTGTTTTAACCATTTTTGCAGTGGAATCCGTCGGTTCGTTCGAAAGAACACCTGGGATGCGCAACGTGGGCACAGTCTTGCTTTGGAAGAGGCTGGCATGAAAGCAATCGTTTTTGAGGGAGTCCAATTATTTCAACGTCCATGTTTGACGCAGCATTCTCGGGCTCGATTCTGCAATCATTTCTTGAGGTTTCTGTTTGGTGTGGGGCTGGTTCCGGTTGGTTCCTCACGTGTCCCCTACTCTTTTTTTGCCTCGGGTCTCTTGGGTTTGGACCCGATGGGCCTCGAGCATCTTGGGGCCGCCTTCCGCGGGGACTTTGAGAGAAAGGCGCGCTCCGGTTGTCCGGGCCGCGCGAGCTGTCGGAGTGAGCTTGCGTGTGTTCGATCTCGTCGCTGAGATCGGGCCATGTGAATTCTCGTGCTTTGGTTGGGCGGTTCAAGGGCAATCCTCTGCCTTGAGCTACAGCGGTCCCCTTGAACAGGGGCTTTCCCAAAGTTGTGGATTGTGATTGGGCACTCCAATTTGGACAGCCTAGATTGGGCCCATGCCAGCTTCGCAAGGCCCGCGGTGAGACGCCAAAGCAGCTGCAGTACTCGCGGGCCTTTGGGGGCAAGGACCGGGCTGATCGGCAAACGGCCTGTTTCCTGACTCGTCAGGCAAAACGGCCGTGCTGAACCCGCTTCGGTGTCCATAGGGAGGAGACGCATGAGCAATTGTGGCCTTGGAGTGTGCAGTTGGCACGTCAGATGTGCTTCCTGGGCGGTTGTCTCATGCTAGTTTGCTTGTCGTTTTGAATGCCCGACTACCTGCATTCCACCATGCTGCTCAGGCGCGCATCTTACAAGACCAGGGGCATAGAGGCACAAGTTCTTGCTCACGGCGAGAAGGAATCTCTCACAGCTGTTTTTGAGGTGCTTGACATGCAAGCATGCTCGGTAAACATCCCTTCAATCTCTGCCTTCAAAACTGGGCAGGCTGAAGAGGTCCCAGAAAAGCTTGGCTCGGAAGGACTTGCAGCCGTACGGGCTGTCCAACCAGCCTGACATCAAGCAAATGGTCTTGGACGTCAGACACAAGGACCGCCTCGTATTTGAGTTCTAATCTGACCATCGCGCGGCTTGCCGCAGTGTGAAACAGAGGCAGCGCTCATTCGCATGCTAGGTGCTGATTTTGGCATCCGACGGGCTGTGGGATGTGTGCTCCGAGGACTTGCAGTGCATGGGAGGTCTGTCAGCCCGCGTTTGTACGAGGCTCAAAGACAAGGGATGTAAAGACTGCCTTGCGCTGGCAGTCATCCGCTTTTGGGTGTTTTTCAATAAGCCTCACTGGGTGCCACGGTCAAGTTCGCAACACGCGAAGGAGAGAGCTGTGTGTTTGGCCCACGACGCGCCTGGCTGAGTTTGTGCGCCAGCTGCTTTTCCTGACGTATGGAGGGCAGCTCAACTTGCAGGCAAAAAAGCGAGGTTTCAGCGAGTGGGGCAACATGTGGGCCATTCTTCTTTAAGGCAAAGGGTTGCTGGGAGGCCAAACTTTCTTGACTCCTTGAGGTGGCCGATCGTGGCCTGGATCCCGCACAGGCGACCGGGAGTCGCCGCGATCCACTCAGATTTTCGCTTGGTTTCTGGAAAGGTTAGCCTGTTTCGCCAATGCAGGTGGCTTCCGGGCTTCAACGCATTGCTGAAAGGGCGGTTTAATTACTGAGGGCAATGTGATCATGCCTTCGGCCTATGGCCCCCCATCTAGGCACAGCAGTTCCTAGAGCATTTCCATTGGGAGGCACTATGTTTCCGACCCCAAACCCGTTTTTGGGACTATAAAGGTGGTCCTCATTGTGCATCACTCGCCTTGGTTTGAAGCAAGAGCCACCCCTTGCGGGCCGCGCGTCAACATTGTTCACGAGCCATGGGTCAAGCCCTTGCCTTGTGAATCTGCACTCTGTATCTGATTTCCTGACCCTTTACGGCCACGGGATGGGTTGGGTTTCGAGGGGCAAGAGAACAGGAAGTGGAGCGTTTCCAGGCTTTCCAGGCATTGGGCGCCCTTTTTGTGTCAAGCCGTCTGTCTTCGGCCAATCGGCTGGAGGCCCTGGTGGAGCAGGCGCTGGTGGAGAACCGCTTCCTGCGCACCCGGGCGGACAACATCACAGTGGTGGCGGCGTCGCGTCTGGATGGAGCGGGGTGTTCTTGCGTTGCGTTGGAGAAGGGGCGTTGAAAGGCCGGCGTGGCTTTTGGCTCTTGTGACAGTCATGGATCGTTTGTGCCTTTGGCTAGCGCAGGCTACGCCCCACTGCATTCACCGTCTTGGGCCTCCAACCGCCCACATTGCCCCTGTCCAAAGGCACCACTGACGCTTGAGAGACTCCAAACACCTAAGTTGGTCACCTAAGTGATATTGAGGAGCCCTGTGAGGACCCTGAGAGGCTTTTCTTGCCCTGCCACCCCACGGAAAGTAGGGAGCAGGGGTGGAGCCTTTCACCCTGCCAACTGAATCATAAACCTAGGAGAGATGCCGGGCCAAGGCGGGCACGGCCCTGTAAGCACAACATGCCCATAGTCTACGCACATGCTTCGCGGAGCAACCGTCACAAAGTCTGACGGCGTCTCTCAGGTTACTTTCAACTGAGAGGCTGTGGCCTGGCTATGAGCGGGTGTTTCTGTTGCCTCGCGCTGGAATCAAAGCTTGCTCGCACTCCCGAATGACCTCACCAAGACATACTTGGCTGGCAGACTTCTTCGAGTTGCAGGGAGTTGCCGCGCGAAATGCGGCTGCCTCTTGTGAACTGTGGGGTGTGGGCAAAGCTGGCAAGTTTGCTCAGTGGTTTGCTTAGATCCTGAGAGGATAGGATGATAAATCCTTCGTGAGCTGATTCTTTTAGCCCCTGAAGGCTCTTTCTTGGGTTGGCCTGGGCGGTTGCCCGACCTGAACCGCGTTTCCGCAGAGAGTCGCGGCCACAAATCCCAGGAGCAGGTCAGCTTCTTTGGGTGAGGCTCCCTGGGTTTGTGGCTGCTGCTCATGCGGTCTTTCGCGCTGCCAATGCTTAAACATTCGTCCAGAACGTTCCAGCTGCTCGAGCCAAATTGGTCGCTTCTAGCATCTTGCACTTGGCGTTTAGTTTGCGACGCCTTTGCGATATCGGTTGGAGCAAAAAAGGCTGGTTGCTGCTCGGGGTCCTCGGAAGGCTTCGAATTTGTTTGGGTAATCCTTGCAAAAACGAAGCTTGCTGGCAACTGGCAGGCACGCCACACGGGTACCAGCCGGGTATGGGTCAAAACAGGGGGCCCTTTCGAATGGCCTTCCTCTTGGTTTCCCTGTGAACCAAGCCAAAACGGGAGATGTCTTAAGTCACCATTCGGTGCAGTCCGTTGGATGACATGGCCTGCAGAAGTGCGGTGCTGTTTGGTGAAGGGCTGACAACCACTTTGGTAGAAGCGCGGAGTTTCATTTGTTCGAAGCATTAGAGCTGCATTTGTAGCTGAATCCAGCAGCAATCCAGCAATTAATATTTCCCACGATTTGCTGGGGCTCTTTTAACTGGAGACCACGGCAATGCTTCGGCCGCATGCAGCCTTACCCCCTTTTCTCAAATTGGACGCTCGTGTGCAAGTTGAACCGGCTAGAAACGGGAGGTTTGAAGCACCAGCCAGCTGGCCTTGCCCGCTTGGCGTGCCTGTCACCCGCCAGTAGTGTCGGAGGGCTTCAATCACAGCGCTTTGCCCCTGGGCCCTCGGGGGCCTGACCCAGAGTGGGGGGCCCCAGTAAAAGCTCCAGCCTTGACCAGGCCCTGGTTCCCCTTGCCAGGGAAACCGAAAGGTTGTTTCAAACAATGGGCTGTGCGTGTTTAGACATCTGAAACCAACGGTTAGCCCAACATTCTGAGACGCTGCCGGGAGTCCCTTCACCCAGGGCTCGCTTTTTTGGCGATTTGGTGCGAAGCAGCTCTCGGGGGTTCCTTTGGTGCTGGGTTCCGGCCTTCCGAGAGTGCAACAGGCATATCCCCACATGCTCTCTTTTTACATGGCCTGCTTCGCTGCTTCACGCCTATTCCCAGCCATCTGGTTCCTTAGGTTTTAGGTTAGGGTTCAGCAGTAGTTTCCATTAAACCCATTAAACGCCATGCTTTTAACAGGGTATCTGAAAACGGACAGCCCAGATATCAAGTCCCCTCCTCAATAGTGAGGATCCCCGGTGACATTGCCTGAGGGAACGCTGCCAGGGCCTAGAAGCCCGAACAAGTTTCCACAGAATGAGATCCCCTCTTTGCCAGGCACAACGCCATAAAGAATTCAGATAAACACAAATCCGGCATTTTCCATTTTGCTTTCAAAACTACAAGGTTCAACCTGTAAATCTAGTTGAACTTGCATCCGGGTCTGGGAGTCCGTGAAAGTTATATTCACCAAGGTTGTGAAGTCGTCATACGTTCCGCCGCATTTCTTAAGTCATGCCTGTCACTCGCTCGTTTTTGCATTCGCTTGCCTGTCTTTCACGAATCTTTGTTCGGCTTGGAGGCCTCCTCTTCAAGCCAAGCCGAGGTTGGGAGGAAGACATCGCACATTTGGGTCCTCGACGGAGGCTCGAGTGGTTGGGCCTCAGATTCGCGAAACACCACGTGGCGGTCGAGGCTGTCGCTTGTGCTTGGGGTTGGGCTCGGGATATGGAATGTTTGGGCCCGCCGCGGCTTAGCCTCCATTGCCACGACATCACAGGGTGGATTGCCATGCGCGAACCGCCCTTGAGGTAGGGTAAGCCACCCTGACAGCTGTCAGCCCAACTCTGATTCTTTTGCATGACTTCTTGCTTGGCGAAAGCCCCTGATCTCGAATATGACCCTTGAATACTTTGGGACGATTTGCTTGGCAGTCAGGGTTAGCGCATATTAGCAACAAGCTATTTTCACATGTTTGAGGTTATACGATTCAGGATTCATGGGCGAAATGGGGCACACACTCTCCAGGCCCGGACCGCGGGGATGTCCTACAAGCGCAGCCAGCCTCGACCCGCGCAGCGGCACGCAGAGGTGCGCAAGGAAAAAACACGGAGCTTGCTGTCAGCCCGGGCAACTTTTTTGTTGAAACAATCAGCCCCTTGTACCCTGGCTTGGACCCTTGCCTTGCTCCTGGGATTCTGATCAAGTCTGGTTGGAGTCGGCGTCCCATTCGTTGCTGGTGCTTGTCAGTGCGGTCGTGGGGTATTTTGAAGGAAGCGTGACCCACTTGGATGGTCAAGTGTGACCCTGCGCCCTGCGAGGTACACTGTTTGCTCCAGGTGCCATCCTTGCACTCGCTGAAGGGCGTGAAGGTGCAGCATAGACCCGATCAGACCCCGAGACCCAACGAGACCCCGAGACCCCGAATCCACTGCGCAAAGCGCCAAATCCACTTCAGTGGGGCTCAGCCAGAGGCCTTGGGCACACCGAGGTGTTGTGAAAATGATTGAACATGGACAATTCCAACCTCCACAGTGAGAGAGAGCGAGAGAGAGAGAGCGAGAGAGAGGCGGAGATGCTGATCGTTGAGCTGGCGGACGTGGGGCCCGGCTTCCACTGGGCCGAGCCCTGCTCCCGGGGCTGCATGCAGCTGGTCATGAAGTACGGCGTGACGGAGGCGCGAGCCACCCCCTGCGTGGCTCCACTGTTTCCATCAAAGGGGCATCTGGTAGAGCCTTCGTCATGGCGGTTTGTTGGCTGGGGCGATGTGGCTGCTTCCTTCCCTGCCTTAGACAAATTTCATTCACAGCTCGTGAGGTTGGGTTTTGCGAAGCATAGGCGTCTTTTTTCTTCTTTTTCTTCCGGATTAGGATGCCTCACGTGGCATGTTGCGCTGGCAGCGGCTTGTCAGGGCTTCTGGACTGACGGCAAGGGCGGCGTGGCTAGCAGGGCCTTCCGCCAGAGACCCGGGAGGAGTTGGGAAGAGCACCGGGCTAGAAGATTTGGCTCGCCTTTTTGGCTCTCCTTTTTTGCCTCTGTTTGGTCTTTTGCTTAGAATGAGAATTGGAGCGACTCCCAGGCTTCCAACAAGTTCCGCCAGGAAGCCTTGGCAGTCGGCACACTCTCAGGCCATCAGCCCGACCTGGACGTGGCTGCAGCCACCTTTGCCGGCACCTCCAGGCCACGGGGTGGCCTCGCGCAGTGAGGGCTGGGAGGTGCGGGACCAGGGCTGGGATGCAGGAAGCTGGGCGCACAAAGTTTGCGGCAAACTCCTAGGGCCAGAGACCGAGAAGGGGGCCATCATGCGCTGGCCAAACAGCCAAACCACCTTTCTGCACCGGCGGTGAATCAGGAGAGAGAATTGGTGAGCGAGATGCCTCCTCTGACTGCAGGCTCTCATGCGATGCCATCTCAGAGCGGGCATGCCGTGGCCTTGGGTAGGAGAGGGCAGCTTGAAGCAAGAACATGGCATTTTCACATGTTGTGTGGCTGAGTTATCCCACTTGTAGGCCCAGGAAGGGGCAGAGTCTTGCACTGGTTGGGCGTATTTCAATTTCTTCAAGATCTCACAAAAGAGCGACGCGGACAACACCGCCAACAACACTTTTCCACCACCCAGCCTGCCTTTGAGCCTGTTGGTCCCAACGTCCTCTACACCACATCAGCCTTCCCTCACGCTTTTGACTTGGAATGGCTTTCACGCACAAAGGAGCCGATTGTTGGAACTCAGCTTCCCCATTTAGCCGGTTGCGCCTGGGCTCTGCAAATCTACCCGCAGCTTTTGGCTGAAAACTTCGCAGGGAGCAAGCCATGCCGTTCGACACTGTCGACGAGCAGCGCCTTGACGTGCAAGTTGCGTAGCGCAAGAGGACGCCTTTTTGTGTGTAGACACAGAAACAGAAGGTACACCAACCACCGTCGCTTTCAGAAGGGTGGGAGCAACTTTTTCTTGCGTTCCGCGAGAAGCTTCACTCCCATCCTGTCAATGTCGAATCTTGCTCACTTCCTACTTCCCGGACTGGAAACTCTTTGGGAAGATTACGTCAGAAGTGAGCTTGCTTTGCCCCCCCCATCAAACGTGAGGACGTGCTTCGCACCTTGGTGGAACAGGTCAAAAGGTCTCAGGCGAAAGAGCAGCAGGGAAAGGGCGGCAGGGAAAGATGTCTTGCTAGTTCTCAGGCGGGAATGAGAAATGGAATGATCCCCGAGAATAAGCTCAGGTGATATCCCCAACAGCATGCGGTGCTCTTTTTAGTGCTTGCACCACCCCGCAGCCCTCGCAGAACCTCGTGGAACCCTCGTGGATCCCCGGTGGAACGCTGGTGGAACCCTGGCGGAACCTGACCTCAGGGCCGCTCCGGACCACCCCGGAGCTTATCTGGGCTGAGACCCCAAAGCTTTCAGCTGTTGGGGGAAAAGCCAAAAAACCTATGGTTTCCTTGAAGGAATCCCTAGGTTCATTCCGAAACCCTGGGCCATTCCCTTCAGAGCACCAGCAAGACGTTCCTGACCTAGCAGAGTTAGTTTGGCAGTTTGGCCCTCAGGTACACAAGGCAGCGGAAGGTGTTAGTATGTGAACGATGTCGTCGACCGAAGCTTGGCAGGAATGCGGGTTTCAGGCTGAAAGTAGTAGTGGGCATTCTGTGCCATGTTTGCTCACACCTTTATCCTGTCTTTTTCGGATTCATGCCAGGCAATTCCAATGTCGCGATTTCTAGGGGGTGGACTGGCCCAGACAGATGTGGCTAGGATGCAGGGCGTCCAGCACCGACAAGCCTACCAGACTGGTGGCAGCATCGCGGGTTCTCTGGGAGGATCCGTAGGCGGGGTCGCTGCACGACAAGAAGCGGGCTCAGACCGGCTGTTTTTTGTTTCTTGTTTTTTTTTTTTTTGGGGGGGGGGGTAGGGGCCATGGGATGCGAAGCAGCGCCCCCCTCTCCCCCCAGGTAGCTACCCCTCTTTGAAAGCTGATAAGCTTTGCCAGGCTACCAGGAAGCTTGTAGATGTCTCAGTGTGGAGGTAGCCAACTTGAACTGCCGGCGCCCAGGCGGCTCCATGCTGGCGGGGGCGGTGCTGGGCCCGGTGGGCGCCCTGGCGGGCGCCATTGGCGGCGCCATCGCTGGGTCCCGCGCTGGGGCGGTCGCCTCGGAAGGCGGGAGGGGACGGGGAGGGGGGGGGTTGGTAGGGGTCAAGGCCCCTACCATGGATATAAGTCTCCTAAGTGGCTACACTTGGCATGTACAATGGTTCTTTAAGTAGAGACGTGTGCATTGCTCCCTCTGAAGGAGCGCAGGCATTTCGCAATGTGTGCGTGTTGGCAGGGGCAGGTAGCTTTAAGTTTGCTATCATCCAGGGACTTGTTCGGGCTTGCGCGGTCCGACTGGCTGCCACGGTGCGGCGGCAAAAGCGAGAATAGTGCTGTGTCAGTACTGTAGCATGCTGCCCCAGGAGTCTGCGATGCGGGTGCCTCAGAGGACCAAGGCAATGTGACGCTTCATGTCATTCAGAGATTTGAAGCCCGAGCCCCATGAAGGCTTGCCGGTTTGTTCCGCGAAGCAAAGCAGCACCGCGACCGATGCTCCAGTTCGGCGCAGCCAAGGTCGTGGATTCGACTGGTAGCCAGATTTGCGATGCCTGCAAGGCAAGGCATTTCAGGGCTGCCTGTTGGACAGGTCAAAGATAAGGTTTTGATTGCTCCTTGAGCTCTGCGACCCACCCATCAACCCTTTCGACCCGAGAGCGCATAGACGCCTACGAAAGCAGCACCTTTTAGAAGTGGCCAGACGAAGAATTGGGTTCATGTTTTACCAACACCTGGCAAAAATGTGTTGAATGTGTGAATACCGTTCAAACTCTAGCTGGCTGGCAGGGGAAAGTCATGATGTAAGGAACAACTCTGGAAGCATTTGCAAATACGTGGGCTGTCGATTGCGAGGTTCTCATTTGAGCACTGGCATCACTGGGGAAGCTTGGAGCATCGGAACCCACGAAGGTGTTTGCCAGAGCCAAGCGGCAAGGGACTAGGAGCCCACCTCTGCACATCCTTCCAAAAGGAAAATGTCCGCGCAGCTTGCCAGGAAGCTGCCTCTGTGCGGCCTGCGGGCTATCAGAACTGGGGGGGTGGTCGGCTGGGCGCTGATTCCAGCGAGCCGCAGGCCTGCACGCGACAGGTCGCAACGGGTGGGATGATCCGTCTGAGGGAAGCACATTCGTAGCCTGACGCAGGAGTTGACCATTTTTTTATTTTATTTTTTTTGGTAAGAGGATGTTGCAAATAGCCCGTCGGGGCCATGGAAGCTCCCGGGAGCTGTGAAGGCGCCCTTAAGGCGGTTGGTTCGTGCAAGGCAGCTCATGCCATGGAGGCCCCCAATGGCACTGCTCATGCCTGAAATGAGCTTGCTGGAGAGGGAACCTCGCAGAGAGGCAGCGCCGGCGGCAACGGCAACGGCAGAGCCCACGGTGACTGACCGGCTGAGTGACACAGCGACCTCAGCTGGGAAACATCTAGGAGAGGCGGGGCCGCAATCCAGCTTGCGTTGGATCGTTCTTGATTTGAGAAGGGGGAGCGGAAGGTTTGAAGTTGCTTGCGCAGGTTTGCCTGGTCATGTGTCGTTGCTAGGAACTGTGGATATTTTAGCACCTTGAAGCCCAGCTGGCCCACAAGGCAAGAAATCACTTGAGGGGAAAGAGAAATGGATTGACCCCGAGAAAATCCATCCATCGCGCCGGGCTCGACTCTCGAGGCCGACACGGCTCACAGGAAGTTCAAGATTCACAAGTCTTACCAGGACCTCCGAATTTGTTGAAGTTTTTGTTTCTCCCCTGTTGCTTTTGAAAGGAAGTTTATTATTATTATTTTAAAAGGACGCGATTATTGTTGAAAATATGTTTGTTTGTTCTAATAATAGATTTTTCTTTTTCTCCCCTGTTGGTTTTGAAAGGAACCGATCACTTTTTCCAGGCTGAAGCAAAGAGGACGTCTCGTTGGCATCGAATCCCCAAAACCGGTTCATTCCCAACCAGAAGGTCATTCCCTACTGAGTGCCAGCAAGAGGAAAAGAGCACCGTCAGGGAGACCTCCATGCTAGATGTGCGTGGGCGAGGGTAAAAACGCGCGCCAGGCAGCTTCAGCAGTCGGAGACGGTTTGAGCAGCGTCGGCAGCTGGGTCAGGCGCGCTCGCGCGCGTTGACAGTGCGGGAGATTGGAACAATTAAGCGCAAGCTGACCTGTAGTGTCTTTGCATCTCTGTCTTGCGGGGTGGTCCCTCAAGCTGTGGCCCCAAGGCAAGGCTCAGAGCCGTCTTGGCTTGGGGGTCCCACGCAGGCTCGGGGTCCCTCTTGGTCCCTCTTGGAAAGTGGCTGAGGTTTGTTCTTGGAGTGTGGGAGACGGCGCAGTTTCGTCCCTGCGGCCTTGGCACTTGGGCAGCTTGCTGCAGGCTCCTGGGCACGGCGGCGAGGGTGGTTTTGTCAGCGTCAATGATGCCTTCTGCTTTGGCAGTGCAGTGATGAATTATGCCCCGGCCATTTGCCCATTTGCGGCGGACGCTGGGCCCCGCGTATTCAGAGATCGTTGGCCTGCATCACTGGCGAGTTCTGTTGAAGTTTTCTCCTTTGCTTGCTGGCTTCTAGCGCTGACTTCAGTGTTTCTGCCTTGGTGGTCGAGCAGCTTATGGTTGTTTGCTCCATGTGCCGGAGCGTCACTTTTCTTGAGGCTCTCGGCCTGTGTGTGGGGCACTTTGGGGGCTGTCTTTGGCAGGTTTATTCCGGCGACAGCGACTCGGTGCGCCCAAGCAAGTCTGAAGCTTCTTGACCAAGTGCTGGGGCAAGCACTTGTCTCTTTTGCTCGGGCGGGGGCATACCGCAGTTCAGAGTTTTGTCAGTGTCTCTTGCGGGCTTTGGTGGCCGTTCCTGGCATGGACACCCCATGCGCGGCCAGGACCTTCTCTTCTGGCCCGAGTGGCGAAAACAGGCCTTTACGGCCATTCCTCTCAACGGTTGTTGTGTCAAGTGCCTTCTGGGCGAAAGCATATTCCATATTTGGTCTGGTGAGCGGTCAAAACGGATGCTTCCTGTAACACATGGGATGGGTCAAAATTAAACCACCAGGATATGGACAGCAGGTGTTTGTCCTTGTTTCCATGTACCAGGGTTTCATATTGGGTACCATTTTTGTGTTGACCCACAGCCGCATTAGGCATCTTAAAGGCTCATGGTGTGCATGCAGGCTGTTGGCATCGGCCTGGCGGGTGCCCGTGCCAGGAAGTCGGTGTCATCCGCCACCGGGAGTGAGGAGCCAAAGAAGGAGAAGGCAGAGGCGCCTGAGCGTTTGTTTCCGCCGCGGGGGTTGATTAAAAGGTTCGTGATGCAAGGGGGGACCATTCGGGAATCCACCAAAAAGGATAGACTTTCCACCACAAAATGGGAACAGTTGCCCATGGTCGTTTTGTGGCCAGGAATGTTGACCAACCCCCCATGTCCACATCCAAGCCCACCAATTTTTGCCATAGTGGTCATGTTGCGTTGCTCAGTAGTTAGGGGAGTTCTGATTCTGCGCGCTTGGCTGGCTATCATTTGCAGATCGCAGCCCCATCCTTGTCTTCAAGGTCCTTGAATTCTATATTTGCAGTTTGTGATGTGTGAATTCCGCGCTGCAGGTTGCGACGTAAGAATCCTTGGTACTAGGAATGTACCCTCCGACTCGCATTGTTTTTCTCTTTTGGAAAGGCGCTTTGTGCACTTCCACGTTGGTCAGCAAGTGGGCAACAACCACTGAACCACTGAACCCGCTGAACCCCAGATTTACAACCGTGCCTTTTGTGGCTAACCTTAGTTGTTTCCCACGAAACTGCTTGTTGGGGGGAGGGTTGGTGGGAGAGTGCCCGCTTTCCCCTTGCCAGGCCTTCAAGCCCTTCGCGGGCGCGGGCCAGCCCCTGGTGCCTGCGCCCTCGGCAGCGGACCGCGCCGCCGCCCGCGCCGCGGCGGCGGAGGCGGCCATGCGGCGCTCGGGGCAGGCGGCGAGGGAGGGCGCGCCGGGCGCTCGCTTCGGGTTTCGGCGCGCGGCATCTTAGAGTCAGGCCAGCATTACTTCGTTCACAGGGTCCGAACAACCGTGATCAGAAGAGGGTCGGTGCATCGTCTGTACACGCGGAATTCGGATCGTCTGTACACGCGGGACCGGATCGTCTCTGCACGCGGGCCTTTTTTGCCCCGGATCGTTTGTACACGCAGTGCTTACTGCTATGCACAAGAAGGGACAGGGGCGTTGACAGCTGCATGTTTCCTTGCCTTTCTGTCGTATGAACATAGGAAATGTTGTGTTAGGTGGCAGGCATGTGCGCAGTGCTGGGCGGGCGTGTGTGAGCGGGTGTGCCCCACCCCACCCCAACCTCCCCAAAGCCTGACCCCAGCCCAGCCCACCCTAGCAGGCGCTCATTAAGGCGGCAGGCATGTGCTGCACGTGAGTGGGCGTGCTTATCAGGTGGCAGGCATGCGTGCAGCGCTGGGCGGGCGCGCGTGCGCGGGTGTGCAGCGCTTGGCGGACGCGCGTGAGCGGGTGTGCCCCGCCCGGCCCCGCCCCAGCCCCCACCCCCACCCCCACCCCACCCTTCCCCAAGACCGCACCCCATGTGTTGCACGTGAGCGGGTATGCTTATTAGGTGGCAGGCATGTGCTTACCATTCCCCCCCCTCCCCACCCACCCCCCACCCCTTCGGGCTACTATTCCGCATGCGTGGAAACAGCGCCTAGCGGGTGCACCTGAGCGGGCGCGCTTACCATTCCCCCCCCCCCCCCACCCCCCACCCCTTCCGGCTACTATTCCGCATGCGTGGAAACAGCGCTGAGCGGGTGCACTTGAGCGGGTGTGCTTACCATCCCCCCCCCCCACCCCCCACCCCTTCGGGCTACTATTCCGCATGCGTGGAAACAGCGCTGAGCGGGTGCACTTGAGCGGGTGTGCTTACCATTCCCCCCCCCCACCCCCCACCCCTTCGGGCTACTCTTCCGCACGCGTGGAAACGGCGCTGAGCGGGTGCACTTGAGCGGGTGTGCTTAGCATTCCCCCCCCCCACCACCCCCCACCCCTTCGGGCTACTCTTCCGCATGCGTGGAACAGCGCCTAGCGGGTGCACCTGAGCGGGCGCGCTTACCATTCCCCCCCCCCCAGCGCTGAGTGGGTGCACTTGAGCGGGTGGCCCCCCCCCCCCACCCCCCACCCCTTCGGGCTACTTCCGCATGCGTGGGAAACAGCGCTGAGCGGGTGCACTTGAGCGGGTGTGCTTACCATTCCCCCCCCCCCGCACCACCCCCCACCCCTTCGGGCTACTCTTCCGCACGCGTGGAAACAGCGCTGAGCGGGTGCACTTGAGCGGGTGTGCTTAGCATTCCCCCCCCCCCCACCACCCCCCACCCCTGCGGGCTACTCTTCCGCATGCGTGGAAACAGCGCCGAGCGGGTGTTGCTTACCATTCCCCCCCCCCCCCCCACCCAACCCCCCCAGCCCCCCGACAGTGCCGAGCGGGTGCACCTGAGCGGGTGCGCTTACCATTCCCCCCCCCCCCCACCCCCCACCCCTTCGGGCTACTCTTCCGCACGCGTGGAAACACCGCTGAGCGGGTGCACTTGAGCGGGTGTGCTTGCCATTCCCCCCGCCAACCTGAGCACTTGAGCGGGTGTGCTTACCAATCCCCCCCCCCCCCCCACCCCCCCACCCTGCCAAAAGTGTGTGTGTGTACAGATGATCCAGATGACAGAAACCTTGTGTGCGCAGATGATCCAGAGTGCATGGCGCAATAAGTGAGGAAAGCCTGTGTGTACAGATGATCCAGATTTGTGTGCGCAGATGATCCCCCGCCCTCAGAAGAGAGAGGTATAATATGTATGTATACATGTATATGTATATGATATAGATGTATATATGTATATGTGTGTAGAATATCAGGCAATCCTTAGTTGGTGGTTTGGATCACGCGTTGGACATGTGGACCCGTTGATCACAAGCGATTGGTCTGGGATTGCTCGGCCTGCGTAGGTTTGTTGCAGAGGGGGCTCCGTTTTGAGGATCGGTCAGCTTTTGGCAACGGCTGATGGTTGGTCAGCCACGGAGCTGAGCCACGGAGCTGTGTGCCTTTCCCTGCACGCCCGGCTCTGGTGCTGGCACCACAGGCTGTTCCGTTCCTGTGCTTGAACATCATGTTGAGTGCCATGTCAACAACTGACATGCAAGTGATGGCGACAAAACTTTGCTCACCTTGACGCTGCGAAATGGCAGGGGAAAACGGCTGAGCCGAAGCACATCTTGCGATGACATAGCTGGTCTCCAGCAACCGGCTGAGTTCTACAGTGATAGCTGTGCGAAGTGTTTCTGCAGTTCAAACCAGCGTTGTAGGCTTGGCCTTGGGAGGAGCCCGGTCTGTGAGGGAGGGCAACCAGCCATAAGCGGCTCGAGGCGTTCTCTTAATCCATTCCCTGGACGGCAGGCACCTGCTGGATCTAGTGGAGCCAGAGGAAGCGCGCCTGGCCAGGTGCGGGCAGACGTGTAGACGGTCCAGCGGCGTTCGGTCACTGCGTTCTTGTTTGTGAACTGTCTAAGGGGTTGGCAACATCTTTGGGTGGCTTCCCCTTCACCATGAAGAGTGTGGATTCCCCGTAGCCGTGGAGAGCCAGCCATTTTGAGGATGCCACTGTCAGGTAAAGAGTGGGCAGGTTGGCTCAGGGATCTCAGGCTCGCAGGGCTTCTTGTCATGATGTTCGATGCATCCATCTCCCATGTGGCAAGGATCCACCGGATTTGCTGCTTGGATGCGGCTGAGAAGTTCGGCCAGGAAAATCATCAGCCCCAAGTAGCCCCTCAGTCAACCGTTCGTACTCATGGTGCCCAGTTCGTCGTGGCGTGCTTTCCGTTGTTGGTTTTGTTGTTTCTCTACCCCCCCGCTCCCGGCCACCGAAAAGCGGAAAATCGGCGCCGCACGCCAAGCAACTGGGCTCGCCCGGGTCCGTCCACCCCGCTTCAGGCAGGTTCCAGCGCTGCCCGCCAGGCTGGTACAGCCGCTTAGGGGGGGTGCTCCCAGGCTCAGTTCTTGCGATGCTTGGCTTCATATGTGGGGCTTGGTCAATAATCCTGGCCCCCAAATGACCATGGGTAACTTTCCCCATTTAGCGGTGAAAGTCCTTCTGATCAACCCTCATGTCTTAGCAATTCTCTGTCTAGACTTTGCAATTCGCGCACGTGAAGAGTGCTGTAACACGTACCGGAATGCGTCAAGATGGGCATCTGACATATGCATCTTGCATGGAGCCCCTTGGGTTGCTCAAAATCAACCCTTCCTTCCGCCACGCGGCTTTTTTTTCTCTTTTCTTTTGGTGTTTGGACTTTGTGCTCGTGATTCAGATTGGGGCGAATGCCGGTCGGCTGGGCCATGCCATTCTGAGTTTTGCTGCGTTGCCCTTTTGAGCTTGAAAAGGCGATTGGGACTCTTTGCCAGGTATCTGCACAAGAGATCTCAGGTTAGAACCGTTGCAACCCGCTGGTAGGCCCCCTGAGTGGAGTTGAGCTTGTTCTTAGTGGGTTGTAACCCAGGAGTCTAACCGCTTACCAACTTGGCCGAACATCCAAGTAGGCTTTACTTGGGGATCCCACGTGACAAGATCTTGCCTGGCCTCGGTGAGAAAAAAACCGGACTAGTGAGTGAATGGTCCCACTTTATGCAGCCACTCAGCTGTTCCGTGACACCCTTTTCCTCTTTGCCATTGCCTCCCGGGCAAGCTTTGAACTACGGCGCGCTCACTTGTGATCCATGATCAGCTGGCCACACAAGCTTGGCATTGCATGCGTTCTTATTGCGACCAACATAGCGCCAACAAACCAGCACCCAAAATTCACATGCGGTGGCTCAACGTTCCATTGCTTGAAGTGATTGGGGGGAGGAGGGTGGGGTTCCTTTTCTGCGGCTGCGGCCACCGTACTGCGCACGGTGTCGCGAAGCTTCGGCCGCGCTTCTCGCTGCCAGGAATTGGACGACGAGGCGCTGGCGCGGAAGCTGCAGGAGCAGCACCTTGGAGATCCAGCCTGACTACGGATGGTTCATCCCGAAATCCAGACATCGCACTGCGGTTCAGACCCCCCCCCCCCGGTGTCTGATTCGACTCCCCAACGTAAATATCAACCAAGGTGGTTTTTCAACCATGGTTTCATGTCGTGGTGCGAAATGGATGTCGCAGCCATCCACAGGTCTCTTTGGGGTTGGGCCTTTGGCTTTCAGCTTGCCTGTTTCTGAGCCGAGGTTTGATGCGGAAGAGCGGGATGCGCGGAGCTGAGCGCGCGAGAGGTGTCCCTTGGCTCCCAGAAGTGCTGCCAAGGGCTTCACGCGTGGGCCATTTGGGCCTGTGGGGTTGAGGTTCTGAGGTAGGGGTTGAGGGGAAGGTGCGGAGGACTTAGTTCTGCGCCGGATGGCCATGAGGCTTGAGGAATGGAGCCAGAAGCTCCACGCGACACGTTTTGCTCACTTACCCCGGGCGGCAAGCAGCCAAACGCGCGGACCGGGAGAATCTCTGCCACTGTACAGGGCAACTTTGAGCGCAAAACGAGCGGTCGCATGCGCGTGCAGCAGGTTTCGATAGCAACGAATACAGTGTTTGGGCACATCCCTGCAAGGCGATTGCCTTTGCGAGAAGTATTGCCGCTGGATGAGGAGCTTTTTCCTAACCCCTCTCAGGTCATGAACGCTACGTAATCCTCTCGGATTCTGTCAGTATTGTAAGTATTCCGAATGAATTTCCAGCAGCCGCAACTTGTTCATTCTTCAGTTTTTTCTTAAATGGTGCGCATGATTTCTTTGATTTGGTGTGTGTGTGTGCGTGTGTAAATATGGCTTTTATGTTTCCCCCCTGGTGGGAGCTTTGAGCCAATTGCGCCACTTTGGCTGGGGTTTGGGCAGGTTGATGGTTCGTATGGCTTAGGGCTTCGGCTGGAGTGGGGATTGTTAGGGTTGTGTAGTTTAGAGTAGGTTCAGATGGGTTCATGAAGGGGCTTGAGGTGGGCTTAGGGTGAAACTCGGGTGAACTCAGGGGATTAAGATGGGTTTTGGGTTGGTTTAGGGTGGGCTTGAGCTGGGATTGGCCTCGTGGCTTGCTTTGGGGTGGGCTCACGGCGGGGTTGGGTTTGCTGGGGCATCCGCAAGGGCGAGGAAGCGCCGCGAAACGAAAGCCACGGCGGAAAAAAAAAAAACAAAAACATTGACACCTAAAACGCAGCGACGAAAGTCCCCCAAACGCAACGCCCCTCGTTGAAAGTTGCAGAGGCCGAGATGCCGCGGAGAAGCCGGGAAAAGTGGGCTTTGGCGAACGGTCGGGAGGTTGGATTTGGGGTTAGGCCAAGGAAGTGCTCAACAAGGCGCTTTGATTTCGACACATTCGCGCAGAAGCGCTGGAGCACCTTCTGGCCCAGACTGCGCCGGCTGTTGGCCCGCAAATGGGAGAGTATGATTCCAAGGGCATATGATGCTTACCGTGGTTTGATTTTCCTTCGAACTGTTTGCTCTCGAGTTTGAGATGTTCCACTTCTGCGCTACGCTTGACATAGCTGCAAAATGTGTGCCCCCAGGCAGTTCTCGAACATGAATTGCTGGACATTCCCGGTATTGTCGGAAAGTGAATGTCTGAGCCACTGCCGTTCGACACCCGATCTAGCGATCTTTGAGTATCCCTCAGCTCTGCATGGAATGCCGGTGGACGTGGATCTCACATACTGCTGCAGCATGGTTAGCACGTGGCATGGGAGGGGGTTTGCTTTGAGGGTATGCCCATTGAGCGGGGTACACCATGGCTGGCAGATGGACTGCAGGGGCAGACAGTACAAAAATTATGGCACCGGCTGGGCAAGTTCCGTTTCGCAGGGAGTGATTCCAACATGGCCTGGGAATGTGTTTGGTGCCCTGCTTGGAGGGGGTAGCTGGCTGTTTCTCAGGGCTGCAAGATGCAAGAGTCACAGCTGCAGCTGAGCTGAACGACTTGCATGAGTCTTGTGACTCCCACTTGTAGCATGCGCCGGCAAGGTAAAGAGTGCTACATGCCCTTGCATGGCGGTGGCTTGGCTGCAACTGTCGCGAAGCCCAAGCTTTGCCACTCCTGCGACATCCTGCGACTCTCCGTTGGATGGGCGAAGCCTTGCATTTGCTTCTCTTGACTGGGCCGCTTCCAGCCTTCTTGTGCGGGGCTTCTAGGCATTTGCGAGTTCGACCCTGAGCACACGCCGCTGCCATTGGACCTGGCTGACCCGGCGCTGCCCAAGTGGTATGCCAAGTGGCTGGAAAACTACAAGCGCCGTGATGCCTGGAGGGAGGCCTTCCAGGCAGGATAAGGCTTGCAAGGCTACGCACCGATTGCTTCAGGCCTTTCGGAAGTGTCCGTTTTTTGGGCGTGCCCCATTTTTTTGGGGGGTTTCAAAGGACGCCAAGAGGAAACCAACATTTTTTGTAGGGGGATTCCCTGAAAAAGACCCACCCCTCCCACTTGGCAGGTCTTTGGGCCACTGCCCATCCAGCCTTTGCGGCCTTTCAGCCCGCGCCTGCGGGCGCCCGCAGCGCCTGCACCGCGGGCGGAGCCGCGGCCGCGGTGCCCCGCCTGCCTCATGGCGCTGGAGGGCGGCAGCTGCCCGCTGGACCCCAGCCACGACGTGTCGCAGCCTGCCGTCGACGGAGGCGGCGGAGCTGGAGCTGGAGCTTTGCCCCGCGTGGCAGCGGTGCTGCCGAGGCTTGCTGCCAAGGACCTTTGCAAGGAAGTGGTTTTTATTCAACGCGAACCGGCCGCGGTTGGCTTGAGGGTAAGTGGCTGAGTTTGGGTCCGGGTTATTTTGAGGAGAGCCGTTTGGGGTTGGTTGAAAAGGGACATCAGCGGGAAAGCCAGGGGTCTTCCCTTAGGGAAACCGACAGGAAACCCGAAGGTCTTCCGTTTTGACACATTACCAGCTCGGTCTTCAGGAGACGGCGGTGACGCCGCAAGCTGCCAGCTTTGACCGGTCCGAGTCGGACCGGCTGCAAAGTTTAGGCCTGGCTGCTTCCATCACGGAGTGGCTACAGCAAGTGGACGGCCAGGGCTTTCTGGGCGCTTACCATGCCCGGAGCCCCAGATATCGGTTGCGAATTTCTAGGTGCATCAAAGGGAGTGCGGCCGGAGGGAAGCAACTGGAAACACCACATTTTGCTGATCCCTTCTTTTCAGAAGACTACACACTATTTGAGGTTGGAAATGGGCGGGGGGCAGTGCCAACCCAAAAAGAGGCGTCCCAACATCTTGCGATTCTTTGGTGCCAGCCCCCTTACTCATTGGCCGGATTTAAGTCCCAGCCGACCGAATGAGGAATCAACATTTGCTTCGGGCTATCCCGAGAAAGCCACCCCACAAATCAACCCTCTCAAGAGGTTGAAGCTTCTGGGGGATCAACAGCCAAGAAACAAGTTTGGTTTCTCCTTCGCAGCACGAGCCCTTTCAATATTGAACGAATTCCCTCAAATGGTTGCCTTCCGCCCCTGGGGCAAAACCAGGAAGAGGGTACGGCTGCGCTCACATCCCTACCGTGCCAAGACACATGTGCTTTCCTTGATTTACTCAGGACACGCAATTTAATTCAAAAGGCTGCGGTGTATGGCAGAGCGTTGTCACGTCAGCCTCTCCGGCTGGCACGCTGAAAGTTTCTTCCGTGAGCAGCCCGGGCACCCTCTTGGGAACCGAAGAAGCGTACCGTCACTCCCTCGCGACATAGCAGAATCCGGTACAGGGCTCCACCTAGCCAAAGAGGGAGCATGCTTGTGCATCTCCCATGTAGGGCAAGTTGCACCAAGTGAAACAAAACACTTCCCCGTATATGATTCAGAAGCCTCAGAGCAGCAGCAATCTGAAACATATTATACCTCCAACATTGAGCACTTTCTCCATGTATGAGTTTCAAACCTGGGATTCAGTGCCTAGGCTGGCCTTTGGCTTACGCTGGAATTCCTCAAAGCAGCTTTCCGCAGGGTTGTGGGGATGCTCTCTGAGGGTGCAGGGTAGGGATTCTTTTTTATGCTTTGGTGTGGTCCTTGTGCGAGCGCTTGTTGCAGCGCCATGGGCAACTTCCGGCAGGCAATCATGGCGGAGCACTTCGATTCCCCGTGGCAGCTTCTGGATGTGTGGCTGGGATGGAACTGTCACGGCTTTCTGCCGAAATTTCTTTTGACGGCAACCCCCTTGAAGCAAGTTGCTCGCAGCCAGGCCAGCAGGTAGCCAGCCGACACTGCAGAAGAGACACCATGGTTTGGTTGTGTGTTAGTGAGGGTTGGAGGGTCAACTCCATGCTGCAAAGCCACACCGTTTCGCCACGTTATGTTTAATTTAAGGCATAGCCGGCGCAAGCGTCAGTCTTCAGCAATTGCTGGGCATCCAATTGCTTGCTGGCTTGCTGACACATTGAGAGAGCTCAAATCCTTGTGCGGGAGCACTACGCTTTAAAGCTTCACTCTGGTTGGAGCTTTTGGGGGGGCAAGCGGATGGAATTTTGCATATGGCAGAAAGCTTCTCAGTGACTATGACCTGTGGCCCTTTCCACTCGGATGAGCTTTGGTTTTGAACTGGTTGCAAATCTTTGGATCCCTTCAGCTTTGACTATCAGGTATTTGCGTGGCGACCCTCAAGAGGAGGCGCAACTGGATGACAGTTTTTTCCGCGACATGGACCCTTGGCAGAAAGCGGTCGCATGCTGGCATGTCAGCAACAGGTGTTCAGTCACCAAGGGGTGCCGGTTTGCAATTGTATAATTGTGCTCGGTGTTTGCTTTGCCACGGGGTGTCACTGAGGGAGTGGTGAAGCTTGGGCATCGGCGGCTCTTTGAGAGATGGCTCTCCGAGAAAGTTGCTGCAGTTCGCACGGCGCGCCTGAGCCAAGAACATGCGGCAAAAAGATAGGTGCACCTCATCGGCATGGCGGGTTGGCTGGATTCGGGGACACGTATGCAATCCCACGCGGTTTTGGTCGCTCAAACCCGTGCGAGCTCTTGCCGATTCTCACGCCGACGGTGTGATTGATTTGGTGTGGTGCCTTCTGGAAAGCAGGAAATGTCGATCGTTGATGGTCCCGAGTCCCTCGGCATTGTATGTTTGGCATGAATACCTCTGTGTTGAGAGAGAGCGTTACGGGTCGCTATGCTCCACCCTGCCCCAAGAACCCCCAACCCCCAAGCACACCATCCCTCTCACAGCTATTGCAATATAACTTTGACCTCATGGGATTGCGGGCCCGACTTTGCTCGTTGCTTGTGGGGTTTTGGCCGAGGCCTGGATGTGGTGGATAAGCTGCAAAGGGAGCGGCAAGGCCACGCAGCCCAGCGAAGCGAATCCAGGTTCTGAAAATGCCCCCCCCCCCCCCGCCCCCCGGTTGGTCGTTGCAACCCCAAAAAGACCCCCCCCCCCCCCACTCCCCGATTTGGGTGCGGGGTCAGATGGTACTGTGGATGGTTCTCCCGAAATCCAGAAATCGCACCATCGTTCACAAACTCCGCAAGAAACATGGTTTCAAAGTGGTGCAGGATTTCGTCCAGCGCACATTGCCAATGGGTAAGCTTCCTTCGGCCAGCGTCTCTATCTGCAGTGCTCGGGATTCTAACCCTTTCACTGTCCATTGCCCATGGGACGGTGAAGTCGGCCATGCAACTTGTAACTTTGAGTCGCTGGCCAGGAAAAGGAATTTGGCAGAGCCATTGCAAGGGTTCGAGCCACAGGCGCTAGGCGGAAAAGCTTGGACCTTCTCACTGCTCAGAAGGGAATGTGGGAGTAACCCAGTCAGGCATCCACCGCTGGTCGTTCTAAGATTCTACACTCCCTCAGGCTAACAGGAACCAAGTCTTCCATTTCGGGGTCCTGGGAGCTTCCAGGTTAGTCTGGGGGAGGGTGAGCTGCCCAAAGCCAACCTTTCAGCTCTGTTTGCAACCGAAGGTTTGCCCGCTTTGGGCATGGAAGAGTTGGTGGAGGAGGCACGGGCCGCGGCCGGGGTGGCGCGTTTGTTTCAAAGTCGGGCGGGAAAGTGAGGCGCCTGCCAGATTTTCACGCAAAATGCTGAATGGACTCCTTGCGTAGCTGGCTTTCACAAGCCCTGAAAAAGGCTTGCTTTGCTCGGCGCGAAGGGGCGAGGCACCGCTGTCATAGCTGTGCTAGGTTGATTCAGGGTTGTTGCGCGTTTGAGGGTTTGAGGTTGGTTGAGTGCCAATGCTTGCCGCGTGTGGGGCGAAGTTGGCGTTTGTCGGGGTTGTTTTGGGGATATGGCTAGGTTGCTTTTTCTGACTGCGTTGAACCAGTTGCCATCTCCGCTGCATCTCACAGATCTTTGCATTCTGGTCGCTGGCAGGGGGCTGAGGCAGCGGCGGAAGCACGGAGGCGTGGGAGCGGGCTACGCGTGACCCTCCAAGCTTTGAGTTGCAAACTGATTCTGGCTCCTTGCGGGCGCTCAGACAGTGGACAGTGGCGGTGGTTTTGGCATGTTTCTGCCTTGCAGCACCCTAGAGCCATAGGCTCAGACGCTGAGACACCTCGGCCTCCTCGGGATCACTAGAGACTTGTTTATGAAGCTGTTTTGTTTTTTGTTTTTTGCGGCCGGCGGTGTGTTTCCTTCCTTTCGAGGTCTACTCTGGGGCTTCCTCTTGGCACAGATCTTGCTGGGACAAAGGGATCATTTTTGGAGCCCTTACCGCAGCTGCCCCCCAAGCCATTCTCTCACGTTCAGCTGCTTCCGGCGGTGAGTTGGAAACGCCGCAGATTGTGGGCAACTAGTCTTGCACAGAGTTTTTCAGTGGTGCAACATTCGGAGCTTGGGAAGAGACAGATGCATGTGTCAGCATTGAGAGGAGGGGGGTCTCCGGCAAGAAGTGGGCCACATGCGTCACCTGGGCTGGCTGTGTCCAGGCGGAAGCCGTTGGCGCTGCGAGGGCAAGTGTTTCCAGTGCCACCTCGCAAGAGGAGCACCGACTACTGGGATGCACTGAGAAGGGAGCTGTAAAAGGGCGGAGCTGAGCGGTCTGCGATTGACGTTCCCAAACCGGATCGCGCGGGCTGGTTTCAGACGTGGCAGATGATGAGGGTGTGTCGTTTTTGAGAGTACCCCCTCTTTGCGGTTTTAATTGGAAACCAAGGGGGTAATTGTGTTCAGGGCTGTGGGGGTGAGATGGTTGCCACATCGGCTCAAAAGCTTGACCTTCGACATGGACGGAAGTTGAGAAGAGCGAGTCGTTTTGAACAGAGCCAACTGATCCGGGCAAATGCCTTCAGTGACAGATTGTGAAGCCGCAACAACAGCAGCGATGACCTGTCAGTGGCAAATCCGCACACCGCTCGCGCTTGACCCAGCTTATCAGCCAAGACTTTCAGCATGAACGGGTGCCAGGTGGGTTGCCAGAAAGCACGGCTGCAGGCGCATGCCATCTCCAAATCACGCTAAGCGTCAAAAGGACAGCCTCACACCCAAAGCGCAGATCGCGACGATGCAATGAATGCAACGCGTGCGCGGCATTTGGAGCTGCTCGGCAGGGAACAGGTTGGCAGGTAGCCAGGGTTAGCAGTGTGGACTTTCAGCTGGGTGTCATGAGTCACGATTGGGCTTGACAACTTGTTTTTGGGCCCTTCCTTTGCTGCGATGTGATTTTCACGTGACTTGATGTGTTTGTTTGTTTGTTTGTTTGTTTGTTTGCTTGTTTGTTCGTTCGTTTGTTCGTTTGTTTTTCTTTGTTTGTTTGTTTGTTTGTTTGTTCGCTTGCTTGGTTGCTTGCTTGCTTGCTTGCTTGCCTGCTTGCCTGCTTGCTTGGTTGACTGGTTTTGTTTGTTTGTTTGTTTGTTTGTTTGTTTGTTTGTTTGTTTGTTTGTTTGCTGTTTGTTTGTTTGTTTGTTTGTTGGTTGGTTGGTTGGTTGGTTGGTTGGTTGGTTTGTTTGTGTGTGTGCGTATATGTGTGTGTGTGTGTTGCGGATGCGCCGCATGCATGGTGTCAGTTCTCAGGAATGCGCTGACGCTCTTCGAGAAGACACGCAAGCAGCGCGCCAAGGTGTCAGCCACGGTCAACGCACAGGTCGGGCATTCTCAATGAAAGCTTCCAAGCAAACCGGCCCCTAAGATTCCGATGGCGCAGACCCGCAGGACAGCTACAAGCTTATTGAACAAAATGCAGATCTGCGTTCAGCACTATTTGGTTTGAACATGGCACAGGTGTGGCCTGATCTGTTCGTGCAGGCCTCCACATAGACTTGAGCTCTTCCCCATCACTACTCCATTCTTCTCGTCTCACCGCTGGCAGCGCTAGGCAAGTTGTACCTAGGGGTGGGAGGGTATCTTCCATAGCAGCCACTCAGCGAATGGCTTTGAAAGTCATTTCCTAGGCCTGTGACCAGCCAACACAAATCTCTAGACTGACGGCTGGCACTGGCAAAGTTGAGAACCGTATGAAACCATCAGTTTGGAAATGGGTCAAGATCAAACCCTCTGGGGACCACAGGTTTGAGTCCATGTTTTCATTTACCAGGGTGGCATTTTGGGGTTACCCTATTTTGAACCCGCACACCCTTTGAGAGCAGTCTCCTTTTGTTGGACCTTTTTGGGTCCATGTTAATTTGCGCACCGGCAGTAGGGCCGGTAGCGCTGCAGAGCTTTTTCGAGGACAGAGGCGCCATGCCTGCCTCTGGACCTCTTCCTGCGCCGCTACTTCCAGGACTTGGGCGAAGTGATGAAGTGGCTGGGGTTCTTTCCCACTTTTGGGTCCCTCAGTTCTTGGCAGCTCCCAGCTATGCCCTTAGTCTTTTCTTTTTGGTGTGTGTGTGTGTGTTTAGCAAGCCACTAAAAGTTGATTTTTTAGCAGGGGATCTGGGGGCAGCAAAGAGTTTGTCGACAATCTACAACGGAAGGGGATTGGCCCAAGCATAGCCGCGCGGAAGAGAGTCAGGGGTCACGGGAAGATGGGCCCATCCTCCGCACAGTTTGGCCAAGTCGGGCGATGTGGGGGGCTGTACCTCAGGGGCCTTTTGGGATAGTCTCTGGACCTTGTCTGCAGAGTCACTTTCACAAAAGCTGTCAGTTTGGCCTCTCTGAGGCTATTTCTCTTGGGGAACCGTTGGCGTGTGTCAGGGCCACAAGTTCCTGGCGTCCAAGGATCGCGCGTGGTTGGCCCGGATTATGTGGGCCATGTGGGCCGCCTGAGGGAAAGTTGACTTGAAAGACAGAACTCGGGAGCGTCCCTGAAGATCTGACATGCATCTTTTAGGAAGTGCGAAGGCCTGGCAGAAATACAACTTGAAACTGGCCACTTGTGGCTATACTCTGCTTCTTGGGACTGGCCAAGCGGACCAGATGGGGCAGACAACCCGGCTTGCTCTTCTTGTCATTTGTTTGGGTTGACCGAGTTTCGCATGAAGCCACTAGGTGGATAGCCGACAAAACGTACGAGCTGTACAGGCCAGAGCGATCCACGTGGAGGGTTGTCTTGCCAGACGTTTCTGTCCAACCTGGAATGCCGCAGGAGCGCCGCAAGCACCTGCATTTCCTTACAACACTCACGTCCAAAAGAAGACAGATGAACATTCAAGTGGACAAGCCAAGCGGCTTGCAAACATGAGCAACCAAGTCGGCCTCCACCTGGCCAAGGGGCATGAGGCTCTTTCTTTGTATGTGAGTGTGCTGGCAGGTGACGAGGCACTGACAACCGCTAAGTTGGTTTGTTTGCGGCTTGCGGTCGCCAGGTGGCGCGGGCTGATCGATCACTTGACCCCGCGTCCGCACAACTGGGCCATTCGCTTGGCAGAAGCAGGAAAAGCGCAAACTTTCTGAGAACCCCTACAGTTCCTGTGGTGGTTTCAGGCATCGCCAATCTTTTGGTGGTTTTAAGCATCACCTTTTTGGCCAATTTGAGGTGAGTTGCCCTTAGGGGTGATGTGTTAAGGGGAAATATGGGGAATCCGTTTTTGCGCGTTTTACGTGTGAGAGTTCATGGCCTCCCTTGGAAGCCACGAGAATAGCGTGCGGCTGCGAAGGCTCTAGGGGAAGTACCCCTTGAAGATATAAGCACAGATCATTGCTTGGCATTTGCTTCCAGAATCGCAAGGGGGTTTGCCATGAGCAGGAATGCAGCAGGGTTGGCATGCAGCTCATGCATATGCAGAACACCGAAGCCTTCAAACTCACAGTCAACAAAAACAAGTTGCATTTTTTCTTGCTGGTTCTCAGCAGGGAATGAGAGAATGACCCCTATAAACCATCCTCCATGGCTTCCTATTTGTAATGGGTTTGGCTGGTTGCTCGGCTTGGTCCTGGCAGGGGGCCCCTTGGTGCCATGTCGCCGCCTTTCGATTCGTCGCTGGTGACGCCTGCGGCAGTCGAGGAAGCTTTTAAGCGGTTGCTGCTTGGCAAGGGGTGGGGGATGATGAGGAGGAGGATGATGATGATGAGAAGGAGGAGGAGGAGGATGAGGAGGAGGAGGAGGAGGAGGCTGGGGTGGTGCTGCGCGTGGCTTCCTGAAGGCGTGCCATTTGGACTTCCCTGGTAATGACCTACTTGGCTCACTTGGCGGTTTTCCGAATGGGTCATCATTCGGGGTTACTCGCAGCGTCCCTTGTTCGGCCTACCATCCACAGGTATGCTTGGCACGTTGGGCTCGCAAGCTGCCGCCTTTGAAGGCAAGGGCTTCAAATGTTGTCATGTTCTGCTACATGTTTGCATCTGGAGTGGGGCGTTCCCACAATTCTTCCCAGCACTACCCCACTTGGTGAGTCATTTGTAGGCAGCAAATTCGGCTTTGGGTTTGCTGGACGTCGCTCGGCTCGGCACTCCAAGCTGAGGCGCCCCTACGTCCACCGCACGACGCCTGGCATCAGTGCAGTTTTGGCGTGGCTTCTGCTCCCACCCAGGTTTTGCTAGCAGGTTGACGGAGGGGCATCCTTCAGCACATGAAGCTTGCATAATTAGACAAGGTCGGAAACTATGGGGCGCCTTGAATTCCCATAGGTTGAGGTGGGCTGAGTATAACGTCACCTTTCTTCAGGTGCATTTGACACACTCATCAATAGTCGCTTCTTTTGGGATGGGTGCGTGCGTATCTGCGTGTGGGCAGACCCTCTTCCGTACATGGACACATCCAGCCTGAGGAGAGTTTTCACCTGTGAGCAGCTGGACCAAAGAGCAGCTGCTGTGAGCGGAGCTCCGCGCCAGCTTTTCTTGAAGGCAAGGGGCGGGCTCCTGACGTTTGGCTTTGTGCCAAAATGGGGCCCCCCTCGGAATGGAGGGTTTTATGTTGCAGGTGGTTTTTACCTGGTTTCATGGCGGTGGCTTCCTGGCAATTGAGAAGCTGAACCGAATGTCAGGGGATCCCCGCGGAAGCCAAGATTAAGGTTTGTCAGGGATAGTCCCAACCATGAAATGGGTGCAGCCGCTTTGTCATTCCGGACATGGTTCTGGGTAGACTCGGGTCTCAAGGCTGCTTCGCGTTGACGGCAGTTGAGCTGTGATAAATTGTTCGAGTGCATGGACAGGCTGAGCACGAGCAGAAGATTGGTGCCTTCAAAATCCGTGGCGCCATCAACGCGACAAGCTACTCATTGGATTAGTGACAAGGCACACATGTTTGCATGAATCATGGAATCCGACATTTACATGTCGTAGAGGTTCCTTTCGGAAGCGCAGATGCCGATGCATTGTAGCTCAGGCTTGTCTTCCGCCGCAGCTCGCTTGCAACGACAGCACGGGTTCCTTGTTTGTTGTCTGGCATGTCTTGCTGCAGGAGCACGTGGTCACCCAGTCAAGTGGAAACCATGCCCAGGCGAGGAGCACCAGAGCTGGATTTGGATCTCTTCCTAAGCCAACCTTGACTGGGTTGCTCAAAGGCAATCTTTAATCAAATCCTCGGGGTACGCAAGGATTTGGTCCCCTGTGTGGTGGCTTCCCTATAGGGATGGTGGATTAGAATTGGCCAACCCTCCATTTTGCACAGCCCAGTTTAATTGACCCGCTGATTTACATACCGGTCGTAGGCATTTGCAACCCTCCGCGTCGTGCTTTGAAGCTGCCCTTTTAAAGGGCGATTTTGTACGGGTGGCACCGCTGCATCGCTCTTGACATTCAGACGCATGCCAGCTCTACACGACCACTCAGTTGTGACTATGCGCGTGACCATGCCCTTGAACGCGCATTTTGTGCTCCGTGCAGGCCATTGCTCTCGCATGCAAGCTCTTGGGCAAGAAGGTGGGCGATGATCATATTTACCAGCTCACGGTTTTGCTTGTGATTGGCAGATGGCCTGAATTCCGTTAGGGTGAAAGCAGGTGGCACTCTTCCGTTTGTGTGGTCAAGCCAAGGGGATGACTAGACCAAAATGGGGGAATTGGGCCATCTTCCTTCACCGAACTGCGCCATTCCATGGTACCCGACCCAAAGCTCCGGTATCCCAGCCGCAGGCCGTGGTGGTCATGCCGGACAATTCGCCCAGCGTCAAGGTGAGCGCTGTCCGTGACACCTATGGGGCTGAGGCCGGCCGAGAGAGCCGGCGATTGGGTTCGATGCGGCAAAGACCTGGGAGTTGATGGAGTCAGAGAACCGACCCTGCAATTGCAACTCCGCTTTTGCAAGCCGAGGTCCGCTTTTGCAAGCCCACGCAAGAGGCAAGAGAGGCCGGACATGGGCTGACCTCGATAAACAGCAACATGGATCAGTCGCTGTCATGGGAATGGCAGTTACAGCGAGAGGCTCGCTGCGAACGTTTCTGGCTTTCGCAAGGAATGCATGGGTGTTGACACAGCATCAAGAGATTCCGAAATTTTCCGCGAGTTTGCGGCAAAGTTGGATGTCTTTCGTCCAGAATTCTGCCGTGGTCTTGCAAAGGTACATTTCCGCATGTCCCAGAGAAATGTCAGCCATATCTCAAGCTCTGGGTGCTCGCTCATCGGCTGGTATCCTTCAAACACGTCAGCTCCCTCCCTGCCTCC
>CAUJNA010000567.1:30000-72500 GCA_963377175.1 Effrenium voratum | reverse complement strand
CAAACAACCACAAACAACCACAAACAACAACAAACAACAACAAACAACAACAAACAACAACAAACAACAACAAACAACAACAAACAACAACAAACAACAACAAACAACAACAAACAACAACAAACAACAACAAGCAACAACAACCAACAATACACAACAACAAACAACAACAAACAACAACACACAACAACAACAACAACACCAACAACGACAACAACGACAACAACGACGACACCGACAACAACGACGACAACGACGACAACAACGACAACAACAACAACAACAACCAAAACAACCACAAACAACCACAAACAGCAACAAACAGCAACAAACAACAACAAACAACAACAAACAACAACAAACAACAACAAACAACAACAAACAACAGCAACAAACAACAACAAACAACAACAAACAGCAACAAACAACAACAAACAACAACAAACAACGACAAACAACAACAAACAACAACAAACAACAACAATAACAACAACAACAACAACAACAACAACAACAACAACAACAACAACAACAACAACAACAACAACAACAACAACAACAACAACAACAACAACAACAACAACAACAACAACAACAACAACAACAACAACACCAACACCAACACCAACACCAACAACAACAACAACACCAAACACCAACACCAAACACCACAACACCAACACCACAACAACAACAACACCAACACCAACACCAACACCACAACAACAACAACACCAACACCACCAACACCAACACCAACAACACCACCAACACCAACACCAACAACACCACCAACACCAACACCACCAACAACAACAACACCAACACCAACACCAACACCAACACCACCAACAACAACAACACCAACACCAACACCAACACCACCAACAACAAAAACACCAACACCAACACCAACAACAACAGCAACAGCAACAGCAACAGCAACAACAACACCACCACCAACACCACCAACACCAACACCACCAACACCACCAGCACCACCAACACCACCAACACCACCAATACCAACACCAACACCAACAACAACAACAACGACGACAACAACAACAACAGCACCAACAACAACAACAACACCAGCAACAACAACAAACAACAACAAACAACAACAAACAACCACAACAGCAACAAACAACAACAAACAACAACAAACAACAACAAACAACAACAAACAACGACAAACAACAACAAACAACAAACAACAACAATCACAACAACAACAACCAAAACCAACACCAACACAACACCAACACCGGCGGCGGCGGCGGCAGCGGCGGCGGCGGCGGCGGCGGCGGCGGCGGCGGCAGCAGCGGCAGCAGCAGCAGCAGCCGCAGCCGCAACGACAGCAACAACAAATAACGCAGAGGTTGGTTTTCCCTTATGGCGTTTTTGACATTTTGGCTTTAAACTGATGAGCGGGAGTGACTGAGAATGCAAAGATTTTATTCGCAAGCGGCGAGTGTGTTTGTTTGTGTCTGTGGCTCTAAGCCTTACGGGGGTGCATCACCCGCCAAGAGTTTGGATGCAACTTGACGCAAACCAAGGACCAGTCTCCCTTTCTTGTTTGGTTTCCATGTTGGCTGCTTTCAGGTGGCCATATCGTGAGACGCCCGAATCGGCACGCTCTCGCCTCCCCACTGCGACCAAGGTTTCGATTGGCGGCGGCGGCTTGATCGGCGGGGTTGCCACTTACGAATCTCAGCCAAACGGACAGCGACTGAAACCTTTGCAAAGGGAAGGGCACGAATGATGCATATTCGGCTTGAGGACATGGCAAGGCTACCCAATTCCAAAAATCAACGGGACCAATTCAATTTGACCAGCTCCAACTACGGTTGTAGCAATTGATCAGGGCACACCGCAGCCCGTACCACCCTTTCAGCTCTGCGTGCCTGCAAGGAGTTTTTTGGGACAAGCTTGGCACGACACATTGCAGCCCAGGCGAAGTCGGTGAACAGCAAGATCAAAATCATAGGTGCGGAGCCTGAATGTGCGAAGAGCGCTTCTCGGCCGGCTTCAAAAAGACGCACACACACAAACACAAACACGCATTTGGGTCTGGAGAAGGGCGCGTGTTCGTGACTCAGGCATTCATGTCGAAGAAGGCAGGTCATTTGGCACCTGGGCGGCAGGGGTGGCAGCATGGAATGAGCACCTGCGTTGCCAATGCGCAATACTTGGAAGGACACTTGTTCAGGGTTTCTTGTGGGAACGCCACAGGCACTGTCTCTTGTCCCTAACAGTGCTGCTGACCCTACTTGGAACTGGTAGAGTCCCAGGTTACAAACCCGCCCAACGCGGTCATCGACACCATTGCCGATTCTGTGAAGAGCAGCCTGGGTCCGACCACGTATCCTTTGGTGCGGGAGAGCTGGCCGGCGTGTTGAGAGTCAGTTGGCTGATGGGCTCTGATGGGCCCGGGGGGGTTCGGGTTGCCCTTCCTCGTTCAAGGTTGCGGAAAATGGGTCTAAGCAACCAAGCCCGTTTAACCCAGAGCAGTATGTTTAACAAGGAGGTCGGACCCTCCTGACCTGATTCACTGCGGGGAGCTGCAGACACAGGACCTGGTGGACGATGTCTTCACCGCCTCAGAGCAGGAGATCGAAGATGCCACAAAGTTCATGATGGAAAGGGCCAAGCAGGCCAAAATACAGTTGCCAAGATTCTGCAAAGACCTGAATGTGGCAAATTTGTCTCATTCACAGGCGGCTTCTTTGCCATTCATGTGCCAAAACGGGACCTTCGATTTTGGAGTTCAGGGAGCCCCATTTCCATCTTTGGCACTTCTCGTCCAAGCCATCAGACACTACAACGCCTTCCCTGTTACAAGCAACTCAGCTCCCACGTATAGCTCCCCCCTTGGGTCGCTTCAGGTTGTTAACAATCGGAGGGGGCATGTTTCTATGTGGGGTAGTTGCCTGGCCATCATTTGCCTTGGTGGCTCCCAGCCATCCGGTTCCGTACCTTTTTAGATCTTTCTCGTTGGTTTAGTTTGTGGGGGATCCCGTATTTACGCCACTAACAGTTAGTCGCTTTTAGCGGTGGATCTGAGAACGGGCACCCCAGTTACAGGCAGCCAGCCTTGTCATGACCCACTTACCATGGTTATAAGTCTCCTAAGTCAGTCGCCAGGCTTACTCTCACCACACTTGACCCGACGTACCGAATCGATCGCTCATTTAGAGTCGGCGAATGCCCAAACTCCCCCCCCCCGCCCGCCCCCGCCAAAGCCCCTACTTGGTTTGGAGGTTTGGCGGACTGCTCGTGTCAGCTTCCCCCTCAGTCATGTGGCCTCAATGGACTGGGTCGGTCTGGCAGGTGGTCGAGCCCGGCTGCGGCCTGGCTGTGGCCGTGGCCACCTCCGGCCAGCTCTACCAGAGGCGGGGGGTTTTCCGGAGGGACGGAGGGCGGGTTGGAAGCGGAGGTTTCGAAGGTTCTTCGCGGTGGTTCAACAGCTCCTCCTGTTGTCCATTTCTTTTTTGCGGGGGGAACAAAAACAACAACGACCAAATCAACCATTTTCTTTTTTTTTGGGGGGGAGGCGGGGGTTGGTTTGAAGGGAAACCAGCCGCACTACCGTTGGGGTCCCTATTGTGACACCTCCACCGGTTGGGCCGGTCGCTGGAAAAGAACAGCATCGGTTTCAACCGGACACGGAGCTCCGCATGGGAACAGAGACGCTCACTGCACCCAACCACGACCCAAAGGAAAGCCGGGTACGACCCTTGGGGCAGTTTGAAGGGAAGCCATCTTAGCTTCCTCAGTCGTTTTACACATATCGGAAACCATCTCTTCCAGTGTTTTTTTTTTTTTCTCCCTTGTTGGTTAAAAAAGGGAACTTATCACTGCTGAAAGAATATGTTACCTTTTCCGGGCTTAAGCCACTGGAAACTCAATCATGCCGCAAGGTCAACATGTCTTAGCTTTCCTGAAGCATCTGCAAGGGAAAGGTGCACGGCCACTTCAAAACAGCAGGCAACTTCGACTTCTCCCCTCGCCCACAATCGCCAGTTGCTGTAAGTTTGCAAATGGGCCCACTGCTGCAAGATGCACCCCTTTAGGCCTCACGTTTTCTGAATGCCTGCACTCGTAGCCTTTGTTGAGGGGGGCCCTTTGCACTCGGCATCAGTGCCGAGTGCTGGCCGCCCTCAGGCTGCTTTGTGCACTGGTGCTGTGCCTTTTTGAATGGAACGAATGGCCACGTATTCCAAGTCCCGACTTTGCAGACTCGGCCTCGCCCAGATACCCAGACCTGCGGAAGGTGGGTGTGGTGCTTTGTGGTGGCAACCTGGGCTGACAGAAGGCAGACTCACCGAGCTCGAATCACGACACATTGCAACCCATCACCATGTAACAGGCATGGGCCAAAGAGGGGGAAGTCCTGCTTTTTGTCCGGGTTCACCCTTTCGGCCACTCCGGAAATGCATCGCTGTACTCATTTTGTGGTGAAGCCGAGGTAACGTCGACTTGGAGAATTTGCCCTGGTGCCGCAAAAGGACCGACCTTCCGGAAGTCGCTTTCGGGACCTGGGGCTCAGCTTAAGGCCAAGACGCCAAGACGGGGGGGCAGTCCGCCTGCAAGGCTTGGCTTCAAAAACAAACAATTGGAACGAAGAGCAGAAGTTCCGCCCTTTAGCTTCAGACACGTAACGCAGATGCAAATGTCGCATCGGCGACCCAACCGGCAAGATTGGGTGGCCGAACGCGTTTTCCGTGCGCGAGGAAAGCGGACGCGACGGCTCAGCCGCCAGGCACTGCGGGTGCGCCACATTTCAGGGGTTCCATGCAGCTTGCCGCTACCTCGGGCAGTGCGAGTTGTTAACCCTTGGTTCTGGTAGAAGGTAAATGGAAACCACCAATCCAAACCACCAAACCACCAATCCAAACCACCAACTAGGAGGACGGTCTGGCCAGTCACTTGTCCCATCAGAGTCATCGCCTTTGAATCAGGAGTCTGTGCTGTATGCTGGACATCGGCAATCCCAGCAGATGTTGAAAGTGACTTTGCACGATGGTTAGTGTCTGCTTGGCTGTGCCAACTTCTCTTTGAACAATGACCCAGCAAGATGCCCCCCACAATCCATCCACACATGGCGACACGACACAGGCAAAGCGTCCATATGCGTCTATGATGACACAACAGAGGCAAAAAGTCCCTATCATATAATGCGTTCATGCAGCGCGCTGACTTGACAAGCGACAAGCAGGCATGTCCCCCCCCCCCGCCGTGACTGGCATTTCTGCATGCGCTTGCTCAGGGACCCCCCCTAACACACTCGTAGTTCTGCTTGGCATTGCAATCCCATTTTCTGATCTATGTGCTCCCTCTCTTGAAGAACAAGGCACGCAAAAGAAGCGGCTTGGACGCCTTCCCTCCCAACACATGGTAGAGTTGTGCCTTGCCATTTTCTGCCGCCATTTTGTGGAGCTGGGCAGGCAAAGCCACAAAAGTGTGAGCCTCTCGGGGCGAATGCTCGAGCGATGAGAAAAGCCGTGCGATGCAAGCGCTCCCAATTTCGCTCCCCGACGTTGGTCCATGTTTCATACATTGGCATTGTAAGGTGTTTAGGTAGTCCCAGATTTCTCCATGAGACCTGGCTTAAATGGCCCTTGGCCAAGGTCAATCGGATGCGCAGGGCGGCCCAGTATCAAGGATACCAACTGGGTGAGCTCACAACCATCCTCTGACACCTGCCCAAGTCTGCCGCTGTAAAAACGATGATAGGGTCCGAGTTTTGGTTCCTTGTTGTTGGCGGCTTGCATCAAAGCCACAGTTCATTTGATGGGGTTTGGAGCCGCAGTGGTCCTCCGTGGCCTGCACTTCCCCACCCCACCCCTACAAGTATACTTAGTACTGTTGACCCCGTATTAAGCAACCCCAGTTTATTAATGGGTTGAGTGGGGAATCATCACTTTTGGAGGGGAACACCCTCTATTAATCAACTGTGGTTGATTAATATGCGGTGAACAGTAAGTGGGTAACAACCATGGTTATAACCCACTTACCAGGTTACAAGTCTCTGTTCCATGGGTTGCAGCCAGGCTTACTCTCACCGCTTGCATGACGTACCCTGCCTCGATCGCCCCTTTAAGTAGCTTCCGCCTGCGTCTCGGCGTGTTAGCGGTCTGAGGCACCTTCTTCATGGGTGACCGGTGGCGCTCCCAGCGCGCCGCCCCAGAGGCATCGTCTGAGAATGGCGCGCTGGCGGCTGAAAGGGCCAATTTGGAAAGGAAGTTTGGCCTGAAGCAGAGCTCATTGCTTTGAAAGGTAGCGCTGTGAGGTTTGGCCTGGCGCAGTGAGGTTTGCAGATTGGGGTGCGGTGGAAATCAGTCAACGCAGGACTTAACATGGTCGAATCTCTGTTGGCGCAAGTTTGCACTTGCAAGCTTCTTCGCATTCTCTGCTCTACAGGCAAGCCCTAAGAGCAGGGGAGTTTCAAAGAAATATTCCTTTTGGAGCCAGGGTTTGGTATAGAGCTGGGTGCTGTGAAATTCGGTCAGCCCAAGAAGAGCACCCAGGAATAGCAATGAAAGTGCTTGCAGATGCGACCTAACCACTCATGACTTCTGATCGCAACCCTTTACGGGAGGCGCGCAAGAGCGGCAGTAGCAACTAACCACTAAGGACGCAGAACGAGAAGCTCCCACCGCATGTGCGATGCTCCTTCCCGCCGGGCGCTCAGCTTGCTTTCCAATGCCCGGTGGCTTTGGCCTAAAGCTGTGGAGCTTGCGTTTCGACTTTGAATTGAAGTGTTGTCTGGCGCTGAGACAAATGGCATGCAACAGGCGGCCGGCGAGCCAGATCTCAACCCTTGTGCATTTTTGCAGATTTTTATCCATAGCATGGGCTGCTTCTGCATTTTGCCGCTTACATACTTTGGGGTTGGTGTGTTTTTTCAGGGTCCAGCATGTGCAGGCTTGAGCTCTACAAGCGCTTTGAGGAGAACTTGGGCACCAAGGCTTGGTCTCTTGGCGTTTGCTTGGGCCGTTGGGTGGCTCAAGAGGCAGTGGCCCTGACGCCCTGCGGCACAAGGACATTTGCCTTGCCTCAGGCAGCAGTGGACGTGTGCCAGATTCTGAATGAGCCCGCGGGGGCCCCACTTCGCACGTGAGCAATGGAGCACATTCGCGTATGAACAGTGTGTGGGAAACAGGGCCCCGGAGCCCTCATATTCGTTTGTCCGATTCGTCCAGCGATGGAGGGCCTGTTGGCCTTGTTGGTTTAGCAGATCGTGGGGCCTGTCTATGTGCTGGGCGCTGCACTTGGCTCGCGTGCACTTCCTTTTTGCGTAAGGTGCAGGCGTCCTGGGGATGCAGGGCGGGGGGGCTGTCCCCTCACAGCGGCAATTCCCCCGCCCGTAAGTCCTCCCCCGTTTGCGGCTTGGATCGTGCACGTTACTTTTTAAATGCTGGACGTGCAGGGTTTCCGTGGATACTGAACTGGCTATCCAATCCTTTCGACAATTTCTTCGTGGTGCTGGCCCGATGCAGGGCTATTTGTATCCGGAATTGTACCTTGGGGTCGTTGGTAGGGACCAGAATCTCTGGGGCTCAGATCTGCTCCCCCCGCACTCCGCTTTTGTTCCGACCGTGGCCAGTCTTCTTCAAAGCTGGCCTGACCTCCAGCTTTGGTCTCCTTGCTTAAAGGGGCATTGTACTTAGTAAGTGGGTAATCACATGGTTAAAAGTCTCCTATGTGGGTTATAACCAGGCTTACTAACAACTTACTAAGGACACTGCCCCTTTACGTATCCCTGAAGTTCTAGGAGAAGTTGCTGGGACCATGGCTCACCAAAGCTCACCAAGTCACCAGGCTCTGTCGCGCCGAGGCCATGACCTTCTTGCGGGTGAACACCGCCAGGGTCTCTCGTGACAAGGCAGCGATGTGCCTCGGACAGCCGCTGAGGCGTTTAGGGTGAAAATTGGAAGGCTAGTTTGATGGGCGACGCGTTCAGTTTTTGCATGGTTGGTCCAACGGGATGAGGAGTTTCTCAGACAGATGAGTTGCTGGACTGGAAACTTGGGCACGGCGAGCGGAATTTGCCACGTTTTAACTTGTGCAGATACACACTCATGCTCCTGCCTGAAGCCGCGCAGGTTTACACCTTTCTGAGCAGCCGCTCGGTGCCAGTGGAGAAAACGAGATGCTGGCCTGCTTGAGGGCCGGCAGCACCTCCAATTCTGTTAGTTTTGTTTGTTTGGGGCCGGGGGGGGGGCCAGGGGGGTGTTTGCAGCTTGTATTGCTTCCCCTACCTTCGTTTACCATCCTTCTGCTTCCTTTGACTTCCTTTAACTTCCTTTTAATGTCCTTTGGCTTCCTTTACCTTTCTCTGGCTTGCTTCAGCTTCCTGCAGCTTCCTTTGTCCTTTAGCTTCCTTTTTCTGCTGCTTTGCAGTAACCCCCTTTGCCCTTGCCCCTCAAACCAACCTATGAGCATAGTCCTTCAGGCCCCGTTTTGGTCGCGTTTTGCTGGGGGGACTTGCCAGGCTGGGTTCGAAGATGGGGCTGCTGCTGACCTCGAAGCTCTGCGGCCCAGGTTGGTGATACGGGAGGTGCCCTGACGACCAGCACCGGGGTGATGTTTCCAGGAGGGCACTCCGCTTGAAGCTGCCCAGAAGGCCTACCCAAGACATCCCAAGACCCTCAAGTGGGCGCGGGCCGCAATCGAGGCAGAATCTGCTGGAGATCCCGGAGTACAAGCTGGGGTGATCCTAGGGCCCCAGGCCCCAGGCACGCAGGTTTCCAACAGGTTGGCCACCAACATTGAACGCTAAGTAGTTTTTTTAATGGCCCAAAGGAAGGTGAGTTTCTACATTCCCTTTTGCGGCGTTGCGGCATTTTGGGGCTCGAGCGATCGTGCACAGCGGCAAGTCCGCAGCTCGCAGTCGTTTGTACAAATGTTATTTGTTGATGCGGATGTGCGGTTGGCAAATGCAACGAATTGCTACGATTTCCTCTGTGCAGTCACAGCCCCACCACGCTAGCTTGCCAATTTGGCAAACCTTGAGCCACGAGTGCCCTTTGCGCATGAGGGCAGGCAGCTGGAGGAGGCAAGTGTTGACGTGTGTGCCGCGAGTTCGATCCGCCTGCCTTTGGGCTCGTTTCGCGAGGAAAGCCGAACACAGGGATCGCGCACTTGCACGATTGTCAGTATCGACGTGGTGTGTATATTTTCAAGGGTACCTGTTTTCAGCTTGGGTTGAGAGGGAAATCAAAAGGAACGCCACCACTAGCTGAGTCCCTCTGTTTTGACACATGCCCACACCTTGACCTCAAGCCACACCAAGTTTGCATTCCAAGGAGGTATCATTTTCCCTTCAGCCCCAGTTCCATTTGGCGCGAGTGGAAGCGTTCGACTCATTCATTTGCCACCTTAAAATCGCATACAAGCCGAGTGGCCGCGATTCTTTTTTGGTTTTTAGCACCTTGTCAAGCCGAGAGGCCACATTGTTTAGCCCTTGGTGCCAGAATCCAATGGGTGCCTGCTGTGACTGGGCCATTGAGCTTGACGGAAGGGAACCCGTGAAGCGCCCGGCGCCATGGAGCCATGGGCCAGGAGGGGAGGGTCATTGGAGGCGGAGCGGGAGCGAGCTGCGCGCGCTACGGGGCAGGGCGTAGCGCAGGGTCCAAGACTAAAGTGGTTGACAACGCTCTTGTGGGACTCGGTTTGCATCTCAACTTCTCAGATGCCTCGCCTTCAACAGTCAAGCGGCCACGATTTTGTTTGGAGATGGATGCTTGCAACGTCGGAGGCTTTGAGGAAGTCTTTGTAGGGGACGAGTGACCATGATGTTTTATTCACCTTGCAAAGGGGCATGGATTGTGCTCATGCTTCTTTTCCGTTGCTCCTGGGCAAAAAGGGATTTGTCCCCTTTGCTCGTCTTCCCAGTTTTGCCCCTTGTCGTTGTTTTTTTTCCCCCTTTTTGAATCAACACAAGCAAGTGGCTTCTTCTTTGCCAGCGCGCGCTTGCCAGGTCGGTTTGTCCTCACAAAGATGTTGGGCAGCGGCTCCTTCGGCCAGACGCTCCGCAGTGATATGGCGATTCCCACCCCCACCACAGTAGTATGAGAGGGCCGTGGGAGAATGTATGAGGTTTAAAATCAGGGCTGAGGATGGTTTGGGGTATGCTCCCTTCGGAGCTCTAGACTCTACCCTCTTGTTTGGTCTGCTCTGGTGAGGGGCGTTTGTTCCTCGGCTTCAGGATTTACATCGCCAAGGACACTGAGGTGTGTGACCGGGACGTGGCGCTGAAGCTGGAAGTGAAGGCGGGAGGGAGAGACCAGAGTAAACGGTACTTAGCAAGTGGCTAAGGAGCCTGGTTATGACCAACGCAAGCCATGGTTACAAGCCTCCTAAGTGGGTTATAACCAGGCTTACTTACCACTTCCTAAGTACCTGCCCCTGAAAGGAGGTAAGGGTCAGGGACGGATGCCCTGAAATCTGTCCACGGCCGTTGCAAGCATTCCCGTCATCTCCTTTTCAAGCTGTTCTGCAGCTTGCTCCCGGGGGATGTGCCTAGCTCTCTTGGCGCTTGGACAGCTCGGCTCGGCATTTGCATCCAGGAGACGAAGCACCCGCAACTCATCTACGAGGCAATGGATATGCCACCTCCACCAAAACTCCGGTGGCTGGCTGCCCGCAGTTTGATGTCCAGAGGGAAAAAAGACCTCGCGACAAATCTTGCCAGAGCCCCGGGAATTGCGCCGGCAGGCGAAGCTGTTGAAGCTCCTGCAAGGCTCGCCTGGAGTGGCGGAGGCCACGCGCGAAGCCGCAGGAGCACGGGACAATGGGGGGGTTTGTCCAAATAGGGGTCCCATGAGTCCCCTGGAATGGTTGGCTTCCTTTTGTTTGCCGTCAAATGCAGGGAAAACTACCACTGTCCCACTAACACAAGGCAACTCACTCATTTTATTATGAGTTTAACCGTGGAAGACGCCACTGTGGTTACTCAGCCGGGCAAGGGTGCGTCTGTTGCGAGCAGCCCGGCAAGTTTCTTTACCACGTAGATTCTAGCCAGATTGATGAAAGAACCAGACCCTGACCCACTAACAAGCGTTGGTCCAAAACAACCCTGGTCCCTACTTGTGGAACATTTGCATGTTTATGTGATTGGGATTTGGGGGAAGGGCGGTTCACCGGCTGGCCAGGTGTACTATTTTGGCATGGAGACGGACTATGCAGTAGGGCTTCTCAGTTTCAGCTCCACGTGGGTGTGAGGGGAGGTTGAACGGCGCGCTTTGGAATGAGTTGGACAGACAGCTTGCGGCCACCTGCTGCGTAGTTCAAACGAAGATGCTCCCTCATTACGAAGTCATGGAACAAAAAGGTAGCAATCAGCCACAAGGACCTGGCCTGCTTTTCGACCTGCGCACCCTCAGTGGCTTGCGCGCGTGCGCCGGTGCCCACTTTCGGTGTCGGCTTTCTACGCTTTCCTGGGACCCCCAGGACTTGGTTCACCGTAACCCGGCAGGTCCAGAAGAGGTTTCCGGCCTTCCGCGCCCAGAGTCACATTTCCGGCCAACGTGAGGTCATGGCCATGGAGCTGATGGGCCCATCCTTGGAGGAGCTGGGGGTCGATGGCGTGTCGGGGGTCGCGAGCGCGCTGAAGGTGCGGCAGGAAACCATGTTGCCGGCTGACTTATATCGGCCCAGGATTCGGAGCTTTCGGAGCTTTGGTCGACCCCCCGGAGAACCGGAGAACCCTGTAGACTCGTAGACGCCTTTGATCCTCTCGAACGCCTGGTGAAGCGCGATCATTCATTGGCTTTTCGCCCGAGGGGCAATGGGCCAGAGGGGCCCGCGTGAGACAAGTGTCCCTGAGGATGTGTTCAACCTCTGCCGCCGGAAGCTGTCCCTGAAGGCGGGGAGTCACAGGAGGGATCAGGAGGGATCTCCAAGGGAACTCTCTACGTTGGGTTTTGAGTGGCCAGATTTCTTGGCTGTAATGTCTCCGCCGAACTCAAGATGTGCCCTTCTTGCTGGTTTGCTTTGGGAGCATCCCGTCAGGTTTCCAAATCTAGGGCCTCCACATGAGCGAAGGGTGGGCCCCAAGCAGCCTGAAATCAACTCGGACCTTTGGCAGTCCACCCTCATGCTGGCAGACCAGCTGCTGCTGCGGCCGCTTGTCCTTGGGACAGTCCTTGCGGCACGCCAGATTGGTGCTTGCCACTTCAGCACTTGGATTCGTCCATGATAATTTGCCGTTTCTTGCCTTGTGCAAGCTCCAGTCCGCCCAAGTGTGGTCTGAGAGGGCCGCTTTTCAAGGATTGAGTACTTCCACAGTCGCCACTACATCCATCGTGACATCAAGCCAGCATCTTGGCATGGAGAAATCCCCATTCCCCAATTGATGTATAGTTCTAGGGGCCCACAATCATTGACGGCCGGGCCCTTTTGCATTTCCCATGGCTTCCCGTGTGAAACCGGGCCCTCCAGTTGACTTCCCGCCAGGGCGTTTTTTTTGAGAGCTTCGGGGCCTCGGGGCCCGATGGCCGTAAGGACAACTTTCTGATCGGCCGTGGGCAGAGGTCAAACATCGCCCGGCCCTTGGCCCGGATTTTCGTCTCAGTAGGCAGATGCGATGATTTCGCCGCCCACAAATGGAGGTTCCATTTGCTCCATTCAGAGTTGGAATGCCAGCGAACAGGCATTGCCCGCGCAGGGGCTTGCACGGCTGAGGTGTACATCATAGACTTTGGTTTGGCCAAGAAGTACCGGAATCCAGAGACGTTGGTCCATGGGCCTGCTGCTTAAAACACACGCGCTAGCTTTGGCGATGCTGCAGAGAGGGAGTTTTGGGGAGTGACCGTCTTTCGTCGGGTTGGAACCCTGAATTTCATTTTGGTCCTTCTCACCATTCTGCTGTAAGTGTTTGTATGTGACCTCTCAGTCTAAGGCTGGCCGGCGATACTTTGAGAAAGTAGGGCTTCGCGCAAAGCGTGGCTCCTCAACAATGGTCTTTTGAGCTTTAAGCTAGTTTGCTTGATGCATACAGAAAAATATGAGGCCGGATGGTAGCGGTCGACCACATGTTGGCACATTTGCACTTTGGCTTGCAACACGCTCCTGCTGTACTTGCCGCCTTTGCTACACATTGAACCTGCCCTGGTGCATCTTTCAGCGGCCTCCGGTGTTTTGGTGGGCTGTTCCTGTTCCGGGGGCCCACCCGTAAATCGTTTGGCTTTTCCGCGGGCTCAACACCACTTCGCGCACGCAGTCCGAAGCTTCGCGCGGGTGGCATTCTGGCCGTTTTCTTGGGCACCCACTCCCCAGGTGCCATGGTTGGCTTCCCTGCGTTTCCTGCCCACTCGTACGCGGCACGACGTGCGAGTGGTTTTGGTCCAATTCCCAGGCCCTACCGGGAGAACAAGAATCTCACGGGCACAGCGCGGTACGCGTCCTTGAACGCCCACCTGGGCCTGGAGCAGAGCCGGCGCGATGACCTGGAGGCCATCGGCTTTGCACCTCGGAACCGTGGGGGCGGGGCGGCTGGTCGCTCGGTCGGTCGGTCGGTCGGTCGGTTGGTTGGTCGGTCGGTCGATTGGTTGGTTGCGGAGTGGTTAAGCACGAGTTTTTTTTTGGGTTTTCCTTGGTTGTCTTGGGGTGCGTTGGGTTCGCAAGGTGGCGCCGGCCTTGTGCACGTTAGTCTTTGTGAGCCTGCCAGGTGGGACAAAAGGGCGCTTGGATAGATACGACTGTGCTTGCAGGGCGGCGTCATATAATTATTTCACCATTGATGACGGGCACATATGACATCATGTGGGTTGCTCATTGGATGGCAAGCCGCTCTCCGGAGCAGGGCCCAGCTCTGGGTGTTCAGGGCAGGCTCTAGTCACTCATTGCCAGCTTCCGTGGCAGAATGTTTACATGTGCCATATCTGGGATGCCGGGGGCCCGTGAGCATCTCTCTTGTGTGCTGCCTGCCAGCCCAGGTCCTGGTGTACTTCTTGAAGGGCTCTCTGCCATGGCGCGGTGACCGCACATCTAGAGGGTCGTTCAGTTGTGGGGTTCCCTGAAAAGGCGCACCTGGGCGCCTCGTGCAAGCTGGGCTTGGACCCAGGACCTTCGCATTTGCAAGTTGATGTGGCCTACGGGCGTCGGAAGATCATGTAATTCTTGCAGCTCTGTTGCCAGCCGTGGACAAGCGAGCAGCGTTCCGCCGTCCGATGTTCATGTGAGCTTGCGCTTCTGGCCGAGCTCAACGCCCCGCTCTTCGCCCTTGATCCATTTCCAAGAAAACCAGTAAGGCTGCCCTTCTTGTTGAAGCATGCCCCATGTTAGTGCGACATGCCCACTTTCCACCCAGCACCCTCCTTGCTGAATTGTTGGTGAGGTGCATCGGGCCTACCGTTGGCCGGCCGAAGCGCAGACGGTACTGTTGGTACCGTTTGGTCTCTGAATTGTCTAGCCTGGGTCTGGCAGGTAGCACAGATGTGCAAAATTCCGCCATCCTGCGCAATTCTGAGCACCCCCCCCTGAGCATGGAAGAACTTACAAGGAATGCCCGCCTCTTTAAGTCCCACAGGGGGCTGTGAGACTCAAACGTGCCAATGACAGCCGCATGAGGCAGGGCATCAAGGCGGATGGCAAGGTGGACAAGTGCCCCGGGGCGGGAGGGCGGCGGTTTCGGGAACTTGGGTCGTTGGCTAGCATTGGTTTCTTCAAGGCAGTCGCGTCGAAAACTTGCACAAGCCTGGCGGAGGTTTTTCGGCGATTGGTCGGTGGCTGGCTTCATCTTTGTTTCGTTGGCCTTTATGCAGCGTGGTGGTTTATCGGTGGGCATATTTTCAACTGGGTCACTGTGGGCGAGTCACACTTCTGCTGCCACATGAAAGTCCCCCAAAAGCTTTGCCCTTACCAGGCCTTGATGTTGCCTAGGTTCCAGGTGCGAAGTGACGTCTTATAGAATGAGGGTGGTGGTCGCCCACAGGGATCTCTGACAGATGGGAGAGGTGTCCCTCATCTGCCGATGCTCATGGTTCATAGTCGGCTGGCAGGAGCCATTGCATGAACATCCGGATCTGCATTTCAGAATGCTGCCCTGGCCGGGTTTGCCATCATGCATCACCTATTCCAAGTGGCCCCTTCCAGCACTCAGGTTGGCAAAAGGAAAACCGGGGTGAGGTATGCCGCCATCATGGAGAAGAAGATCAGCATGAGCTTCACGGAGCTCTGCGAGGGCCTGCCAGAGGAGCTTCCGGGAAGCGGGCTTGCGGCTTGCGGAGTCCGCATCGCGCCACCGAAACTTCGCCGAAGGTTTTAGGGTCAACAGGTGTGTGAGTTCTGCACCTGCCGTGCTCGTGTGTGCTGGATCAGGCTTCGATGAAACTGGGCCAGTTTGGTAGGCCTGGTGGTGTCTCTGAGTTTGGTGTTAGACAGGAAGTATTCGCCACTTCCAGCTGGTTGCAAGGTCACGCGGGTGGATAATCCCAGAGTCACCGCGCAGGGTTTTCCGGATATCAAGATTTGCTTTGTTCGTGAACAGCCAGCTGCTGTTTGAGGGTGTCAGGTGTCAGTGTTTGATGGCATGTGCTGCATGCATTGTGCATGCAGGAGTTCGCAACGTTCCTTGCGTATGCACCTTGGGTTGCATGTTTCATTGCCAGCCGTTCCAACATGCGTGTTTGCCTGCATTGGCCACTGGGCCACAATCAAAATCCGGGTAGATTGAGGTTGGTAAGGGACACTCCCAACCAGAAATGGGTGCAGCCGCCTCTTTAATTCTTTACATGTTCTGGGTAGACCATTCTAGTACCAGGTTTTGATTTTGACTCTCCATCTATAGCTGGCGGACGCAGCGCAGTGCATCTGAGACGCGGAATCTGGAGTTTGCCGAGGAGCCAGACTACAGAAGCTGAGTCAGAATGAGTCAGTGCGGCATGCTTTGGTTCCGTTTCCAAAAGGGCCTTGCTGAGGCTCCCCGTTTCTTTTGACAGCTGCAAGGGTGAGAATGGATGAACCTGGCATGTAAGGATACATGCGCTGGCTCTTCCAAAGTCTCTTCCTGCGTGAAGCGCTCAGGACATCGCAGCACGGCCCTAAGCAGCTCCCAGGGCCTTTTGCGTTCAACGCTGAGGCCAGGGCTTCCAGAACGATGGTTGCTTTGATTGGAACCTGGTGAAGAGCAGGCCAGCGGCACAAGTGGAGGAGCTTCGCGAGGCGGGGCCGTTCCTTCGGCGTGATGAGGCGTCTCAAAATGTGTCCAAAGTTGGGATGCGTCCCAGCCTTCTATCTAAAAGAGGCTGGGGCTGAGAACCACATTTAGCTGGAACAAGGGCCTTACAGCAAGCTTTGGGTGGTTTTTCAGAGCAAGCCTTCAGAGAAAAAGGGATGCGACTTTGAATCCTGGTTGGATAGCGCATGAGAAAGGCAGTTGTGCATTCCCCCATTCATCAGCCCCCCGGCATCTCCATGAACCCAGGCTTTCCCAACTTGTGGGGTGCCAGGCCCGGCTGCTGAGACAGCGGAACGCTGCAATCAGCCAGCAGGCCTCAGACCGTGGCTCGGCCTGATCTCTCCTGTGGTTCGCGGGCGCTGTTTCAGCGGCAGACTGGGGGAGGAGGTTTCTGTAGAAGTGGATTCCTTGCAGTGCAGCACTCCCACTTCATGTGTGTGCCGAGCCTTTTCCCGAAGCGCATGCGGCACTCTCCCTTTGGCCCCGACTTAAAGGGGCTAAGGGGTTAGGAAACAGGAACCCCACTGAACGGAGACTTATAACTATGACTTTTGTGCGGTTACCCACTTGCCTGACGTACCCGATCAGGATCCCGACCGTTCGGCCTCCTCAAGGAAAGTCTGCAAGCGAGGGTGAGCTTGGACCCCCCCCCCCAATTTTTCTACATGCCTCGGCACCTGAAACGTTGACAAATGAAGAGATATCCAGCTGAGGTGCGCCCGTGGATGTGGTCCTTTCGATTCGCTCTGGCTGACGCAAAAAGAGAGAGCGGCTTTTGCTGAGGCGAGTTGCTGGAGAGAGCACGTATCAACATAGGGGGAGATGGGCCGTTTCCCATTTTGGTTTTCCTTCAAAGGCACAGCAAAAGGGGCACCCTCAAAAACGCAAATCTGTAGGTGTACCCGGCCGCTTTGCGGAATGCTCGCGCTGGGGCAAAGACGTTTGTGCAGGAACGCGCGTATTTTGAACCGATGAAACCCTGCAAGCACCAAGGTCGATCATCATCGTATGCAAATGTCCTGGACTGAATGGTGATCCCTGATGAATATCCCTTCTTTCTGGCATCCCTCAGGGTCCCAGGGTTCACGAGGCTATGATCTTCTTTGTGTACCTTTTTTCTTTTCTTTTTTTCTTTTTGGGTTTCTTTACAGGGAAACCAAAAGGAAACATGATTTTGCGTATGTTGCCCAATTTGGAGACAACCCCAGCAAGGCTGGGAGTTCGTTTTTTGGACCTTGATATCCACCCCACTCCGGCCAGTAGGAACTGCATCCACCCCCTTGCAGATTTTCGTAGAGCCGCACAAGGCCCATTCTGAATTCGCACCCTTGCGTTGCAAGAGGTACTTCGAGATCCAGGACGAGTCCTCCCAGCTTATCTCCGAACAGGTGCCGATCATAGCATCCTTCAGGTCGACTGCGTTTGGATACAGTTGTACGCACAGGACATGGATGACCATCAAATCATGAGACCATACGTTTCCAGGGCCCCTCAAGGGGCTAACGGGCAGCCGCTCGACTCTCGTCCAAATCGAGAGGTGGATGCGAAGCCTGGGGACTTGGTCATGGACTACTGCGCCGGCGCTGGCGGCAAGGCGGGGGAGAGGAGGCTTGCGGCACGCCAGTCGGAGCGGTCGGAAGACAATGTGTGTTTGAAGGAAGGGAGCGGAACACCGAGTGTGCTGGAGGTTCTGATGCCAAACACAAATGTCTCTACACACCTATACACTTACAAGCCTAATTACACACCTACTCATCTAGACACCTAACTACAGGCCTGCCTACGCACCTACACCTAAACGTACCTACGCATGCTAGGATGTTTGTGCTGCACTCGCATGGCGACTGGCCGGCTGGCTAGTTCCTGCCAGACCCTGTGCATCGCCCCCAAGATGCTGAACAGAGGGCAGGTGCCAGGGTTGTTCGCATGAAACAGCCGCTTTCCGCGGGTTGGATGTCGGCCCGTGTTCTTGGTTGAAACAAACCGAGAGCCATATCTTAACTCGGAAGTCGCCCCATTAAATGCGTCAACGGGAGGTGGCCATGTCTGAATTCTTGGGCCCGTGTTTGGCTTGGGAAGGCCTGCTGGGAGCCCAAACATGCTCCTCCCTGAGCACACTTGGACGACACATCTCGCCTTTTTTTCCCCGGTTTCCTTTTCGATGAGCCTGACAAAGCTGTAGTTGCCAGGGTTGCAGTATGGCGCGACATGATACCAATGTGCCTTGCCTGTCCGTGCCAGCTTTTTATCTGCTTTGAATCAGCAGAATCCGTGGTGCTTCGTGGTTCTAGCGTGCATATAGACAGCTAGCTCGCTCAAAATCCAGGCTGGGCTCACGAACTCATGGGGGCCAACCCTGCGGACCATGTGCTCACTGAAAGGTCTCTTCTGAGACGTCTCCGGTCAGCTCGGGGCACATCTTCAGGATGGGTGAGATGATCCATTTCTCTAATTCACTCAGGAACCTGCGCCCAGCCATCAGCTCCACCTAACTTGCCAACGGGCCAAACTTCCAAAGCCGCGTGCCAAGCCGCGACTCGCCCGCCCGCCGAATCCGCGGGCCATGCCGCGCTGGTGAACTCAACTCGGCCTCGAGTCAGAGTCCCGCGCCGGGGATCGCCATGGGGGCCAACTGCTGCCGCCAGGAGCTGCCGCTGCTGCCAGGGGAGCCCACGGATTTGGACTCCCCGAGGATGACGGAGGGGCCGTCGCTGCTGGCGCCCTTGACAGAGGAGGGGGGGCCGAGAAAGCCAGAGGAAGAGTTGGGGAAGAAATGCAAGGCTTATTGGATTCAAGAGGGTAGGCAGTGGAAAGATGGCATTGAAGTTGATTGTGCAGCTTGGTGCAGATGGTTTGGCCGCCCTTGAGGATCCTGGCTCCCCACACAAGGAGATCAGCGAAGAGGACGACGAGGACGACGAGATTTGTCTTCCCCCTGGAGGCCGCTTCACGGTCATGATGTTCGGAATGACCGGCGCGGGCAAGAGCGCCCTGGGGAACCTTCTCGCCGGGTTTGAAGCCTTTGCGTCTGGCGACGACACGGCCAGTGTGACCAACCTAGACTCTGTCATGAGATATGAGGCGGGGGGGGGGGGGGCGACGCAGACGCAGGCGCCAGGTCTCAGGCCACTGCTTTGGAATCAATCGAACTACTTAAAGGGGCATTTGTACTTGGTAGGTGGTTTGTAATTCTGGTTATAACCCACTTAGGAGATTTACAACCATGGTAAGTTGGTTAGAACCATGATTATTACCTACGCCCTCCCTGATGTCTTCTGCCAGGCCCCAGATGACTCCATGATAGTTCTGGACACAATCGGTCTCGGCGACACCGAGATCGACCAGGACAAGGCGCATCGGGACTCCCAAACATGGGTGGCATGAGCTGAAGCACATTTATGACGGTTGAAACTAAAACTAGTGCCCACAACTAGAATCAACGCCCTCCTTGATACCAACCTGAACAAGCGCCTTCTGTGTTTGCGATGCTTGAGGCGACATCTAGTTCTTCCCTGTTGTTGGCATGTTTTGTGTGTGTGTGTGTGCGCGCGTGTTTTTCGTTGGTTTTGTTTTTTGACCTGTTCATTTTTAGTAGAGGGGGCTGCAAACAATTTTTTCTGGATACCATACCAATGGTTGGAAACTAGTTGCGTTCCTCAGGTGGTGGGCAGTATCCGTGACGTGGCGCTGTCCGCGGTGAACGGCGTGGACGCCATGATCTTCGTTATGCGGAACGCGCGCATCACGGACGATGCCATTGCGAGGCTGATCTACGTTACGGAGTACTTGTGGGGCTCGGAGTGTCTGCTGAACCTCTACGTAGTGGCGACTTGGCCTTTCTTTTTGGGCCCGGGCCCTGGCGTTATTCCCCTTGCTGGTTTGACAGTCGCTTAACATGGCCAACCCGCCCAAAACAACCAAAACCAGACAGACTCAGCCAAAACATGCTTTTCACCTCGCGGCCAAGCATGGACTAAAACTGGAAACGGCACATCCTACCGAAAGGCGCCCTTTCGCCCCGGACGGGCCTCAGGTGACCTTTGGCAGCAAGTACCTGGCCAACCGGCAGGAAGCCAACCTCTGGGTGGAGCGGCAGGCGGTGTGCGCGCGCGCGCGCGTGTGTGCGCGCGCGCATGTGTGTGTGTGTGTTTTGTGTGTGTGTGTGTGTTTTGTGTGTGTGTGTGTCTGTGTGTCTGTGTGTGTGTGTCTGTGTGTCTGTGTGTCTGTGTGTCTGTGTACCTGTGTGTGTTGATCTTCTTTTTTGTCTCCATTTCTTTTTGTTGTTGTTTGGGTGATGAGATGCTGTTTTCTTGTTGGTTGTTTGTTCTGTTTGTTGCGATGTGCATTGTTTTGTTTGCGTGTTTTGCTTTTTGGATTTGGTTGCTTTCCTGCTTGCTTGTTTGTTTGGTTGGGTTGGCTGGTTGGGTGTTTGTTTGTCAGCTTTTTTTTGTTTTTGTTTGTGTTGTCATTGTTGTGTTGAGATGTGATGTGCCGTGTCTTGCTCAGTCTTTTTGCTGTGCTGCATTTGTTCTTTTATGGTTTGCTGCATGCTTTGGGGTTTGTCTGCTTGTGTCAGTTTGTGAGTTTTCGCTGTGTTCTACATGTGCGTTGTGTTTTGTTTCGATAGCGGTAGTTTGTCGTGTTATGTTGCCTTGCAAAGTGTTTGGTGGGTTGGTTCGGCAGTTCTTGTTCCACAGAACCAAGAGTTCAAGAACAACTGTGGGCAACCGTGGGTATTTTCCCCTAGTTTTTCAAAGGGACGTTGGCATTGTGTTTGAAACAAAGCACGCGCATTAGGTGTTTCTAAGTAAGCCTGTTCCTTTAATGGAACGACAGGCTGGAATCAATTGCCATTCGGAAGGGCACGCTCCATTTTGACGCAGCTAGGTGGAGCTGAACTGGCGGTTCAAGCACATCTACGAGCTAGTGGGCCAGAACCCCAACAGATTCCTCTTCATAGATACTTTGGCCGAAATTTCGTTGGTTTCCTCGTTTTGGTGAACTTTCGTGTTGCCCAAGCTGGCCTCCCCTCTGAAATGGAAAAAAACACAGACATGTTGGTCCTTTCCTCTGATGTTTGAAATGTCCAGAATTCTAGGTTTTCTTGCTGGTTCTCGGTAGGGAATGAGGGAATGACCCCCATAAACCAAACCATCCATCCTATGGTTTCCTTTATGCGGGAATCCATGAAACCGGTTCATTCCCAACACCCAGCAGAGCCATTCCTTTCCTATCGCAGCGGAAGTTTTGTTCCTCCCATTCTTGCAGGGGCGATCGGGTACCTAGTAAGTAGTTAGGAAGCCTGGTTACAATCCACTGAACGGAGACTTATAACCATGGCTTTTGTGGGTTGTCTCACCAAAGTTATTACCCACTTGCTAAGTACAATGCCCCTTTAAGTAACGTTGACCGCGGAATGCATACACCCATCCTATTTTAGGGAGGCGTGTTCCCTCCAATAGTGTCCTGAATCCCCACCAAAAGGCGACGCCCTTTGAGTTGACTTCATTGAGGACAACCCCGGCACCGACAGCGGGGAGCCCAACGTGAAGCAGCGTCAGGCGGCCAGCCGCCGCGCCATCATGATGGCGCTGGCGCAGCACCCCAGGGACGTGATCCCGCCCTTCACGCACGAGGCAACAAGGGGCGAGGTCAGGCAAGTGGTTTTAGTACTCATGGTGGGATAAAGTAGTGGAGGGCCACGCCCCGCAAATAAATTGCTTCATACATACCCCCCACCCTACATTTTTTTTCATCTTCCATCTTCTACCCTTATTTGTTTTCATCATTTTTCTACATTCCTTTCTGTCCATCTCATCCGTTTTTTTATCATCATTTTTCCAAAATTTTCGCCATCCTTTTCTCCTTCCTCCTCGCCTCATTCATTTCACCATATACCTCTCAAAATGTCATTTCCTCAATCTCCTCGCCTCATCCATTTCAAAAAAATAAATTTTGCAAAATATATTGCAAAAAATATTTGTCATCAAAAAAATATTCGAACTGTCTAAAAACGATTTGTCCATTTCTCAGACAAAAAATAGAACAGCAACAACATCACTCCCCTCCTTCGTTTCATCACTTTTATCATATATTTTTTTGGGGCGTGGTCGCATAGCTTGCGAGCTTCGCTAACGCTCGCATCCTCCTTGTAGGATTTTATCTTCAATATATAAAACGCTATACTTACATTATAATTATAACATATAAGGGTATAAATGTTATTATTATAGTATGATTAATAATTATGGGTTACATTTATAGTCAGGAAAAATGTCTTCAAATATGTAATCTACATATTTATCAATATCGCCAATGTCTATATATTTGATATTGTCTTTTCCTATTATTGAATAAATATATTCCCAGAAAAACAAATTAACTAGTAGCCATACTTGATATTTAGTGTTGTAGTAAGACCATACATGATATTTAGTTATTCTAAATTCATTCAAGACCTCGTTTATTTTATCTTTACTTAATAAATGCCAATCAATCGCATCAAACATGCGTCGAAATTTTTTAACAAATGCTTTATATGGTTTAATTGCGCTTGTCCCTCCAAACCTTTTAATCAAATCTTTATTATTGAAGAACTCATCAATTTCTTTTTCAAATGACTTTCTTGCAATTTTATGACAAAAATATACAGGAAATCTTTTGTGATATTTCATAAAGAATTTCAATTGTAATTGAAACTTTGTATATCCCTTATCCTTATATTTTTCAACAAAAATCTTTTCAAGGTCTCTTGTTATACAGCATTGATTACAATATACATCATATTCACTTATTTTACTACACAGATTAGCAGGTAATAACTTATACAATGTTGTATTAACATCATTCCTTTTAGTTGTACAACATTCGCACTTTGAATAATTAAATAGCATTTCTATTATAATATATATTATCTTTATTTCTTTAAATACTTTTTTACAAGAAATAAAATTACATATTGAAATATAATTATAACATATAATATTTTACATGTTATTATTATATTATGATTATAATTTAAGTTCAGGATAATAATTTAATTGATACATCTTCCCTCTTTCATACATCATTTTAAAAATAAGATTTATATCTCTCACTGTATTTTTAACATTAAACTGTTCACTTTCAATATATGATTTTATGACTTTTTTTACATCAACGCCGGGTTTACTATAATAAATCAACATCCATAATATGTCATTAATCATTTCACACTTTTTCTTACTGATTTTAAGAAGCTGTTTAACATAATCGTAAGGTGGTCTTTCATACACAGTTAAAAATATCAATATTTCATCTTCAACATTTCTTTCATCTATATTTTTAAACGCCAAACAATTTTCTATTATATTTTGATATCGTCTCCATCTTCTACAAGTTCTACATATATGTTCTTCGTCCAAAGAATAATCAATAATATTATTAACTATTCCATTAGGTAAATTCAATTTATACAATTCCATGTTTTCTTTTTTTAAGTGGCAACAATCATAGCATTTCTTATTGATATAATTATTGATTTCGGTTTCCATCATTTCTATTATAATATATATATAGTTTTTATTTCTTTAAATACTTTTTTCCAAGAAATAAATTTATACCTTTAATAACTCATGTCTCAAAAATGCCCTGTCATAATTTTCAATATAATAATATTCCTGTCCTAACTTCTTTTCAATCTTTGCTATTTTGTATGTTTGTTTAGTCCATACTCCTACTCTCTCCTTTTCATTTGGTCTCCTTTTCCTGAATATCTTAACTTCATTTCCTACATTTAAATCTGGATAAACTCTATTTCTTTTGGCTTTCATACCTAAATTTAAACTCACTTCTAATTGATGTTTAGGCTTTCTTGCTTCTGACGGTGTTAAGCCGTGCGAAGTGTGCTTTATTCCATTGTTATAAGTTAATATAATCTCGTGTATGTAGTCTGTCCATTGAATAACCTTTCCTTTTTTCTCATCGTTTTCAACCCTCTTATACAAGCTATCTTTAAACGTCCTTATCGCCCTCTCCGCGAATGCTGGGTGACCTCTGGTTCTATGTAATTCTATTTTTTCATCTTTCAAAAAATCTATAACACTTTGATTGTTATAAGCTCCTTCATCGTCAATATAAATTAGTTTGGGCTTTCCACCCATTTTTTTAATACATTCCATCAGTCCTGCTAAAATGTCCGCTGGCTGTTTTGACATAAGCGGGACAACAACCATATACTTAGAAAATATGTCAATACACATCATGCCAACTTTCATTTTTTGTTTAGGGATATCATTAATGAAAAATAAATCAATTTGAAACTCATAATATGCGTTAGGAGCTACAAATGAATTCTGTCCTCTTGGCTTGGCTTTCTGTTCTACATTCTTCCTAAAAAACTCATTAATATCGTTTATAGTAATTGATTTATCTTTTTGTCTTGCTTCTTGTAAAGTGCGGTTCTTTGACCCGAAGCCTCCTTTATCATAATAAACATTATTAATAATATCTTGCTTAGATGCCATATAAAATAAGATAGATATTATTTTTCCCGGCGATTACAGTTTAAACAGTAAGATATACAGTTTTCCTTATGATGGGCATAATCGTTGTTTATTCGTTGGGCTGTCATATTGCTATTTATTACTCCATTATTTATTTCTATGTCAAAATCTGAACTGCATTTATTACATCTTGTTCCAATTCTGTTAAGCAACCATTCAACATCTATATATTTATTTTCATTTATCTCCCTTTGAGACTTCATGTCTTGTAATTTATATTGTTTAATCTTATGTTCTAAATATCTGGTTACTTGTGCTTCATTTAAATCAGTATCATCTACGTCTGCTTTGAAAAACTTGACTTTATTGATATCTCTGCATCTCGTGAGGGCTGTCCAAATCCACTCACGGCTGACCAAATGCGATTTATCCCATTCGTGTATAGTAATGCTTTTATCTAGAGAAGCCCCTTGAGACGAATGACATGTAGCACAATACGCATGTATAAAGTGCTTGTCTAAAGTCGTGGTGTTTGTCATGAATATAGTTTTACTTTTGATATCTTGGATTTCTACTTTCCAATCATCAATACTAATAATTTTATAAGTAATATTTACATTAAACACCTGCCCCATTTCTTTTTTATAAACTCTGCATATCACATGCTCTCCAATTTCATATTTATCTGTCTTTCCTAAATTATTTCTTACGGTCTTGCTTACCCATTTGCACCTAGCATTAGTATAGGCTATGTTATGCTCTCCTTCCATGATGTCGCTTGTAGTTTCAAAATGTTTATTTACTATTTCCTTAATGGGCAGTTTATTTTTCCAAATGTCATTATATATATCATTCAATTTAATTTTATCTTCTTCTGTCTTAAGTCTCTTAGATATCTTAAGATAAATCTTATATTTAAATATTTGATTAAGACAGTTGTTTAAATATGTCTCGTGGTCCTGGGTGTTAGTTAAATCAGCTATAGGTTTCAACTGCTTCCCGTCAGCAGTTCCTATAATTATCTTCTCTGGGTATGTATCCTTAAACTCCCTAACTCTGTTCAAAATATAATTGCCCGCCATACCTAGCTCATCGAACACAATACAATTATAATCAGAATGGTCAAATGTCGGTAGTCTTTCTCCAGCTTCTATTGGAATACTGAAAAACTTGTTTAATGTTACGGCACCGGCTTCGGTTTCTTGCTTCTGCTTGTTATTAGAACATACGAATAACACATTATAACCTAGATTTTTCATATATTCGCCTATATAACTCTTGCCACTTCCAGCCAGTTTTGCTTTTAGTAAAACCGGATGACACGACACAATTTGCTCACAAATGCTTTTGGTGTCGTATTCGTCTTTAACACGAATTTTTACATTATTGTAAGTCGGAATTTCTGATAACTCATTAACCTTGATTTTGTATATATCACTCGGTGGCGATACTTGTTTATTATCTTCAGCTCTCCATCCTCCCCTTTTGGTTGAAAACTTAATCAATGTTTTGGCCTTGTCAATATTTTTCCTATCAATAATGAAGGCATCGGTTTTAACACTATGCACATTGATATTGTTGTTTTTCAATGTTTTATAATCTTTATGCATTTTAAAATTATGTCGTTGCATGAGTAGCTCTTTAATATACCTAAAGCCATTGGTTAAGTCTTGTTTATGTGTCGTTGTCAATGTGTAATATTTGACTTCTGACTCTTTCTCAACGTTTTTGATATCGTATTTTTTACCATCTATAATTTTATAACATTGACGACAATGATTGTGATAATACATATTATTTTTCCAAAATTTATATGTACCATCATTAGAATTCCGGTACCTATCATCATCATTATCATGAGCCTTAAATTCTAAAACCCATCCCTCGCCTCTTTCCTGTTCTAATTCTTTAATATATTCATCTGTCATCTCTGTCAAAACCTTATCATCATAAAATCCACTAATCTTATTAATTCTTCCCCCATACAGATTTTGATGATACAACGCTTCACTTAATGTATCAAATACTAAACTCTTCTGAGACTTGTTAGTTCCCTTTTCTAACAATCCGATATTTACATTCGAAATCAACTTTTTAACCTTGATGTCTTCACCTAAATTATTTGATATGTTAGTCTTCCATAGGTTCTCAACTATACTTTTATAATCTACTTCATAAATCGAAGAAGGCTTTTTAAAATATAAAATTTCGACTTCGTCAATAAACTCTGCTAAAAACATGCCATATATTAAATTATATTGTTTATTAAAAAATAATGATGTTTGTTTTCCAGTAAACTTAACTAAGAATAAACATAATTCTCCCATGTTATTAAAATCATGTTTACCATACTCATAAGGCATCCAAATGTCAAATTGTTTAAACACTGGAATTTTTACGATTTTAGTTAAATTATGTGTATATGCCTTGTTCTGGTCAATCTCTATATGTAATTCATTACTATGATAAAAGTAATGAAATTTACCAGCGGGTGCTACTGTCCTGCACCTGTTTAAAATTTCTACATCAATATCATTATAATAAGATTTATGCAGTGGATTAAATAATGATTTATTGAATTCAAACATCGCCCTTGACATCCTATTATAGGTGTCTTCAGTTTCTACTGTTATACTTGCATTGAAGGCATTAATCAAATTTTGTGTTTTTATCCTGTATGTAATTATTCTTTTCTTAATCTTGAATTGAAACATCAGCTCCGAAATGATACACGCACTAAATTTAATTTTCGGGTCATATCCCGCCTGCTTTGCTTGATAATACATTTTCGCCAAATCATTGTGTGTATATATCATTGTGTATTCGTCCTGTTCGGTGTGTTTTAATATGTCATCCAGCTCTTCAATCATGATGCATTTAATGGGTTCCTCTCTATGATTTAAATAAAAGTCGGTAGAAGCATTAACATTGATATTATACTCTTTCTTTATTCCTAAATTTGATTTCAATTGTTTCAAGTCCTTATTTAATGTATATATATGGTCATTCTTTATTAATGCGTAGAATGTTTTGATATGGTGGTTTCTTTTTGGTGGGTCAAATGTAAAAATCAAATTACCCACAATATCGAAAATTCTGGCGGTGATGGCATACTCTTTAAATGCCTTGTGCATGTCTTCTATTGAAGCACCATGGTTTTTGAACTCCTCGTCTGTTTTGTCTATGAGTTTCAAAATACTTTCTCTGGTCATCTTCTTCATGTTCTTGTCTTGTCCGTAAAAATCATTCAATGTGTTAATCCAACATTCGTTTTCAACATAATGCTTTACCTTAATGGCTTCCTCAAAAGTGCAATATTCTGGGTCGAGTTCTGTTTCCATATATCTATGAAAAATACCAATATTATTTGCGTTTTTTAAGTTCTTCTTTTTAGGGTCATAATCTTTAATATCTCCTTCTACCGTGTCGGCATCATAAATGACTACTGCATCTATATAGTGCTTCATTGTCTTGTAATGCCTAGCGATGTCGTCATCTTGCGCCAGTGTTTTAATAACCTTCTTAAAAAGGTTTTTGTCATACAGTCTAAAAATTCTCTTCTTGACTAATTCCTCTATCCATCTTCCAGTCTTCACTCCAGCATGCTTATCATCAAAATGCATGGGATAATATGTCCCGCCTTGAATGTCTTTAAACGATGCTTTCACCTTATATGATGCATATCCACTCATAGTAAAAAAACGAAATCCGATTGTGTAATCTCTGGGTTTTGTTTTGTGTCCTCTTGTTATGTTCTCCTGTTTGTTCTTTTTCATTCTTTCGTTTAGTGGTTCTCTCTCTTCATATGTGTTCATAACCTGGTCGTATTTTTGATTTGCCTTGCTCTTTTCATCCTCTGATTTTGCCTTTATGAAATCATTAACTATCTTCTCCGCTGTTGTGTATTGTGATATTTTCCTGTCGGTGTATAATCCTATAATGTCTCTAACCTTTGCCTTTTGTTGTGTTGATAAATTCCCCTTGTTCCTTTCGAGTTTGCTTTCTAAAGAGTTAATATTTCTTTTTACAGCTTTTGATGTCATAATAATATTTATATTATATATTTTATAGTGTCAATATTTCTTTAAATGCGTTTTTTCTTGAAATGTTATTTAATAATAATTTATAGTATATAATTATATTTTATGTAAAACTTATTTAAAGAAATACTGTGTTAATAATATATTAACAGAATGCCCAGATTATCAAAATATCATGATGTTACTAAGGACTTGAACCCGGATGACTACACAATGGAAGAGATACAAAAACAGATGGCCATATACAACCGCTTGTATTATCTTAAGAACCTACAAAAAGATGGATGGATGGAAAATAAAATTGAACAAAGCAAAAAGGCATATCGTCAGAAAGCCATAAAGGAATACATAGAAAAACAAAATATAGATATTGATGAAATTAAAAACCCTCAAGAACTACTTGACAAGCTCACAAAATGAAATACTTAATAATATTATGTTGTTTAATATTATTAATTATTTAGATTTTTTCTTTTTCAATAATTTAGTTTCCAAATATTCAACCCTTTTAATTAAGGACTGTAATGCACCCCAGCTAATACAAGTCATTTTGTCATAACTCATTGTTAAATATTCGCCCTCATCATTTACAACACCGTATTTTTCAGGTGTATTTGCTTTAACTTGTTGAGCGATGAAGCCAATCTCGTGTTTCTTCATATTGTTTGTCTTCATAAATGTTTTGACATCAATATGTTTCACCATTTCAATAGTGTCATCTTCAATATGTTGAATGTCTCTTTTTAATCTTTCGTCACTGCTTAAATTAAAACTGTTATATGCAACAAACTGACTACTGTTTAACTCTAAATATTTAGTGCCATTAATATAACTATCAATGGATGTTGATGCTTCCGTTCTCAAAACAGCATCACTATTTAAATGTCTTAAATTGATTTTATGAGCAATTCCAAAAGTCATATCACCGTCAATAGTCCAGTCGCCTCGTAATTCGCTATTGCTACCACTATTCAAAATAATTTTATTATCAGCATATGTTGAAGATAATCCAACAACCAAATTAATAGAGTTTGACGTGTTGCTATTCCTGATTATTAAATCATTTGTATCGACATACATTTCAGCATTATCAATTATTAGTTTTGATGTGTTGCCAAATTGAACATTGCCACTCGGCGAATTTTGTAATAATAAAGTATTTCCTGATACTGACTGAACCTGATTGACTTCAACTTTCTTACCAGAAACCATTGTTAAATCGCCGTTTGTGTATACATCACCTAATATATCAACTGGCTTATTGAATATGGTTTTAGATACTGCACCATCGCACATAAAATATTGGTTAGAAGAATTTGTAATATCACCAACACTAACAGCAACAAAATTATTATGCGCCATATATAAGCCTTCTGTAGCATCTGGTGTATATCTTCGTATTGAACCATTATTATTAAAATTTAAAAATGAACCATTGTTAAGACTTATTGCGTTGTCAGTTCCTACAAACTGAACAGCACTGGTAAATCTCGCTTGTCCGGCACAGTTTAAAACATAACCAGAAACACCAACAGCACCTAAACCAAACCTATCCTTAACCCAGACACGACCAACATTAGCATCTCCTATTTGAGTTTCCCATTGACCTCCTGAGCTACTCATCCACATTCTGCCATCTCTATTAATATTAAATTCTCTGTTAAACATTACGAATTGAATGTGTAATCCATTACTTGGTGCCCTATAATTATTACAAAATAAAGTATTACCAGAAACCATTGTAATAGAGTCATGAAATGTAACCGGACCCGATACTGATTGATTGCTTAAATCTAGTTTATCTAATTTTTGTAAATCCGTTGCTAATAAACTATTGATAGTATTTGAATTTTCAGTTATTAATAAATCTTGTGTCGTGTTGTCTGATACGATTGAAGCAAATGTATTGGTGTATGCAGTATTTGTATTGAATAAATTAGTATCGTTTGCATATAATGTTGATACATCTGCTAAAATTGTTGATATTGTGTTTCCGTGTCCTGTTATTAGTGAAGAATTTGAACTTATATTATTGAAGTTTGAAGTGATTGTATTATTGAAATTTCCTACTAAGAATGTATTAGAACTAATAGTATTGAAGTTTGATGTTATTGTAGCATTTAAATTACTGATTAAAAAAGTATTAGAACTAATATTATTAGCATTTGTGTCAAGTTTAATTGTATTTGCGGATATGGTCGGTAGTATTGAAGTTATGGTTAATCCGTGTGCTGTTATATTATTAAGGTTGCTTGTAATTGTTGCGTTTTGATTTACTTGTTCGTCAAACATCGTTGTTGAAGTAGCATTTAATTCAGTAATATCAAGAATATTAGCATCTATCTTATTTTTTTGTGCTAAAATAAGAGCATCTACTTCTTCAATTGTATAACCTCCTCCTAATGCGCCTGCGGTGTCTGATAATTCTTGCTTTGTAGCATAAACACTGCTTAAGGTTGATGGTTCTGTTGAATTTATTAATACTAATTCGCTTGCTATAATTCTGCTTGAGCCATCCAATGATAATGTTGAAAACATAATTATTATATAGTAGGTTATAAAATAATTATATTCTATCTTTTTTTTCCTCTTGAGCCAAATATACCTTTATTTAATGCATTGTATTTTTCTTGCTTCTGTCTCAAATATTCATTTTGCAATAATTGGTAATGCTGTGCTATATTGTGTAGCGGGTTTGCAGGCGGTTGTGATGCTTGTGGCATCGCTTCGCGTGGTTGCATTCTTCTTGGGGGTGGTGTGTTCGCTATTATATTATTTTGTTGCTGTTGTTGTGGAATATGTTGCTCTTCTTCGCGGTGCGCTACTTCGTGACGCGCCACTTCGTTGTATTCTACCTTTTGGGGCTTTGCTATTGGAACTGCTTTTAGTTTAGGTTTTATAGGTTTAGTTTCTAATGGTCCTTGGCAATTGCGCTCGTGGCTGTATCTGTATGATTTTAATGTTAAAGTTTTGGCACATTTTGGACAGGTTATTTTCTTTTCATTGCGTGCTTGAGTTTTTGAGTTGTTTTTAAGAGGTTCTACATGTTTTATTTCTTGTGTTGCTTCTATTATTGGTTCTGTCTTTGGTGCTTCTTCTTCAATTGGTGGTAATTCATTTACTGGCTCGTCTGCTTCAATTGTATTAGTAATTTCAGGTTCAACTTCTGACATATATAATATATTATATATTTTGTCTATATTTTTTATATATTTTGTCTATATGGACAAACTGAGAAATATATTATATTCAATTGTCTAATTGAAATAAAAGTGAGAACTGTATGGGTACCCCGTGAAAATCAATAACTTCGTTTCTGGAGGTTGTAATTTTAAAGTGTAATCTCTTAATATTTTTACCGCCTACATCAATAAAATCTGCATATATAGGTGAGGTGTAGTCGCTAATGACTCCGCCCAGTTGTTGGTTAATTTGAACTTTTTTTATTACTGAACTACTAAAATTATTAGGTGCTGAATATTTGTAGTCGCTTAGTTGAGGTGAGTTAATATATACATTTTGAAAAGGAACTAAATTAAAGTATCCACTTAACCAAGATGACGCAGGTTCATAGGCAATATAATTACTTAATAAATAATTGATAGCTTTTGGTCTTAAATTGTCATATTCAAACTGTCCTCTGTTCCATTCACCATTTACATAAGTTTCTAATTCTTCATCTGTAGGTATTTTGATTTTGTAATTTAGAGGGTCATTTAATTTAAGTTCCATTTTGCGTTCGCTTTGTCCATATACTGTTAAGAATAAATCAGGCACAATATCATTAAATGCCGTGTTTAATTCTGATTGTATTTTAAATGATAATTGATTGGCATAATAAATTTCACCGGATACATCAACGGCAATGCTTCTTAATAAGACATTGGAACTATTATATAACATAATATAGAAGCGTTCGTAAAAACCTTTTTCGGTCGTATAAAAGGGGGTGCTGAATGAACACTCCGTCACGAACATTTTTGTTCTTGGTGGAATTTCAAAGTTTTGGTCAAGTTCTATAATAAAGTCGCTGGTAGAATTACTTTCTTGCAATCTGTAGGCACTATCAACATAGATTTTTTTATATGTTAATCTATCACTCATAAATATAATATACAATAGAAATTATAATATAATTATTATTGATAATTACTTTGAAATTATTGTTATTAATAGATAATTTAAAAAATATATATTAATAATATATGATTGGACGACAATTATTATTAGGTGCTATAGAAGGCAGGACGCCGACGCAAATGATGGCAGGTGTAGCAAGTGATAAAGCATATACGGCAGGTAAGGATTTAATAGAAGATGTATTTTTTAATCATAAAAAGACATTGGAAGACAAAATAGGAGGTTTCAATAAACATTTTGATAAGCAGATAATGAAACATAAAACACGCTATGCTGAAGAAATCAATGTTCAAAATAAAAATAAAATCGATGATGTCAAGGGTTTAGACGCGGCCTATTCTAATGTAAATGGAATAACAAAAATAGGCAACACATTATATATTGGTGGTACTGGCGCTAAAAACGGCGCTGGTCATCTTGCTAATGATATAATTTCTGATTTGTTTTTTATTCCTACTCATAATGTTCAATTAAGCGAAAGATATAAGGACGCAATGGAAGAATTAAGGAAAAATCCAGATGTGAATAGAATTGTTGGACATAGCCTCGGTTCATCCGTTGTTCAAGAAATCAACAACAGACACGGCAACAAATATGCTAGTACTGTTTATTCATCACCTTTTGTATCAGGGATTAATCAACAGAAAAACCCGCGACACTTACGATTTAGAAATCGTGGAGACCCTATAGCAATGTTCGATGACGCGGCAATAACTGGAGAAATAGAAAGCAATAATTTATTAGATAAACACAGTTTCAATAATTGGACAGGACAAGGTATGACTGAAATTAATCCTACTACTGATATTTCTAATGGGTTCAACCCGAATGATAATTCGGGTTAAATGCTTCGCGTTTCAACCCTAATTCAACACCAGAACAATAAAATATCAATAATATTAATAATAATGTTTAGAAATAAAGATAAACAAAACAAAATTCCATTAGAGAAGAAACTGACAAAAGAACCTACAAAATACGATAAACAATATAAAAATTTAGATTATGACACTTTAAAAGATATAGTTGATACAAAAAATAATTATCTAATAAATACTATAAAAAATACAACTTCAAATAATTCTACTACAATGCTCCCACATAAGAAAAATATAAAAATAAAAAAATAAAATCTAAGTTTATCATGTTCTAATTTTGATATAGTTATTTTTTTTCTATATCATCATATATCTATATCATCATATATAAGTAATGGATAATATAATTGCAGAAAGTGAAACTACAATGATTAACTCGTTAAATTTTGGACTTCCAGAAACAGCACAATACATCACAGACAGACGACACGTTAATTATTTTCCATCGGGTAGTAATGTTTATAATCCAAATGCAGGAAACAAAAATATTAGATTTCATATATCAGGAGAAGACAACACATATATTGATTTATCAAGTATTCGTTTATTTGCAAATCTTCAAAACACTGACGGAACACGAAGTCATTTTTTACGACCGTTAGGTAATTTATCATCCTTCTTCAGTCGTTATAGATGCACGGTTGGAGGTCAGCAAGCTCAGGATATTATTGAATACAATAGGCACTGTGAAACGTATAATTCTTTTAAAAGTCAAGATGCCCGAGATATGGATGATTTAGAAGGCGGTGCTAATCCTCGCTGGGATGATGACTTGAGGCATACATATGCCACTGGCTTAGCAGAAATGTTAGATGTTAATGCACGAACCAATCCCGCTGCCAGCCCTGTGGCAACAACATTTCCAACTACACGAGACCACAACAACTGGGGAGATTTAACAGCACGATATACTCGCCATTCAGTAGCAGGAATTCCCGGCGCTAATGGTTATATGAGATTAGGACATAAACCAGTATGCGGATTGTTAGAAAGCAATTATTACTTACCTCTTCGGTATGCTCCGCTTGAACTGGAATTTACAATTGTATCAGATGAACATATACCAGTAGTTACGCCTTTTACCGTAACCGATGCCAACACTCAAAATGATGCCAAAGGTTATTATTTCACAACTGGAGACACCTCAACGCAGTGGGAATTAAATAACGTAATCATTAGAGCTGAGGTAATTCAATTGGACAACACGGTCAATAATAATATAGTTAAACATTTATTAGAGGGTCAAAGTTTGAAATTGGTATTTCCAATGTATCACACTATGACACAATCATTCAGCGCAGGAGGAGGAGGTGAAATTAATATGAACATTGTTAAATCCGCTTCTAAATTAAATGGTTGTTTCATTACATTGTATCGTGCGCCAAGAGCAGGTGTAGATGCTGATAATGCCAACTATTACAGACACGATAATTATATTTATAAGAGATGGAACTATTTTTACAATCCTATGATTAATTCTCGTATTTTTGATGGTCCTAATCCAGATGGTGCTGATCGTGAGCGATTCCAAGGTAAAGGCTTTCAAGATAAAGATTTAAATTTAACGTGGCAATTACAAATTAACAATAAGAAATATCCAGAGTTTGAATGTCAATCGATGGCAGAAACTGCATATTATTTAAGACGAACATTACACTATTTGAACCCTGACCAAGATGCATTTAGTATTTCCTACAAGCGATTTAGAGAAGATAAATTTGTAATTGGTATATCGTTTGAGAAAATGGCAGACACTAATTTTACTGGACAGAATACTAAAATGGGAGGTTTACTCGTTTTTAAACTAAAAGGAAGTAACAGAACACTGACAGATAATGAAGATGTCCGCGAGGTGTTTGTGCATATGATTTCGGAGTCTGTTCTGGAATTACGCGAAAGTGGGAGCGTGCTTTACGATTAAAATTAAAATCTATGATAAATATATAATGTATAAATTCCACAAAATAAATAATAAGAAAAATAAAGGTAAAGTATTTTTACAATCCTCACAAATTAAATATAGTCCATTTGATTTAAAAGATACAAAATATTTAGAACACCTGCACGAACAAATGAAGTTAAGAAACTCACAAGAAGCATCAGTAGCATTAAGGAAAAAGATTGACGAAGGAAACAAGAGAGCAAACTATGTAAATGAGCTGGATAGGATGATGGGTGAATTATATCGTCCTAACTTGCCACATGCAACAAAAGAACATTTAAATAAATGGTATGAAGATACAAAAAAGTTAATATTTACTTAAGATTTATTATAATAATATTAATAATCTAACTATTATTATAATAAATATGGCAACTACAGCAAGTTTAGAATTAATAAATCCATATGCAAAATTTGGATTGAAACGACGACCTACTTATGAAGAAATCACTAATTTGATAGGTGAGAACGAACAATTAACAGGAAAACTACCTAACAGAGATGCTACATTCTTCAAAGCAAGTCCTCAGGGTAGTTTTTTTGATGGAAGCGACCACTTAGAATTATTGAAAGACCAAGAAATGAGAATATTAGACAGGCAGATGAGAGAAGCAATGTTGAAACAAGAAGCACATAGAAATGGACACACATATGCAGTTCATAGAAGAAACACAGAACCGGCAACAACAACAGATGATATCCAACCGACACAACCAGAAGAACCAACAATAGCACCTGTGCAAACAGAATTGCAACAACGAGCACAACAAGCAACACAAAGACAGCAAGAAGCACAAGAACAACATAGAAACTTTATTGCACAAGGCGCATCGTCTATTTTCAATCGCTTAATGTTAGGACGCTCAATATCAAGCGACATAACTGACAGCCCAGAATTAATACCAGATGATGAAATGATGACAGCAAGAGAATCGCAATTAAGTGAAAAAGAAAAATTAATTATATCAAGAATTGATGAACTACACCCAGACATTCAACCGGAGTTTAAACAACAAGCGTTTGAAATATTGTATTCAGTAAGGGACAGACAACCACGAATTTTTGCTAATAATTTGACTGAAATGAGCAAAGTCGTAAATGATTTATATATTATGCAACTAATTAAGGCAACGGAGTTTGAAGAATTTTCACATCTAGCAAGACTTCATAAGAATGCAAAAGGCGATACAAAGAAACCAATAACAGACCAAATCGCCCAAATGTATGGCGACTTAGTTTATTACAAATATATCGCCAAACCCCAACAAGTAATAGGAGCAACTACTAAAAAGATGGCAAAACCTCCAAGTCGAGCAGCAGGAAGCGGTGAAAGTAAATAATAATATAAGTATATTTAATGATAATATTAACTAAAAACATACTGAAAAGAAAGAAGCAGAAATTCAATGATAAATATGATGACGACAGTTTTACAATACATAACCTAACAAAACCAAACACTTCAACAACAATACAACCACCGAAACTGATGAAAAAGGGCATACCGAGAGAATTTGTTGACATTGCAACCAACACAGATACTATTGCTACAGCAACCAGAGAGACGCAAGAAAAGTTATACAATGATGCAAATCAACCATTAAATATGACATTTGAAGCATTTAAGGTAAAGGAAAACCAAGACAATATGTTTAAAATAATGCTTAAAAACTTTTGGCGCAACACATACAAAAGAAATGAACCAACAAGAGCACATGCAACACAAACATTGAAAAACCAACGCGATGCAATGGTGTCAGCCTTTACTAAAATGCTTGACAGCAACAAACCGCCAGAACCACCGCCAAAGAAACCACCAGACGAGGATGACAGCGATGAAGAAGAAAAGAAGTTCAAACTGACAAAAATGATAGAAATAATGCTACACAACGGCGCTACAGTAGCAGATATAATATTAAACTTATCACATAGCGCAATTGCAACAACAATAAATATCGCAGATTTAGTTAATCAAATAACAGCAGGAAATGCACAAAGTAGCAGTAGCAATTCATCAAATGAAGCTATTAGTGTTCATAGTTCTCCACCTATTACTGTTCATAGTTCTTCATCTGAAAGTCCAACAGAAATACCAGCACCAACTGAAGACGAAGAAGAAGAAGAAAACCAACATTTCAATTTTGAAAAATTAAAATCTAAATAATATTATATATAATGGGTTCAAGTAAATCAAAACCAGTAGAAATTGATGACGAAGAGGCTATTAAAGTAATAAAAGATATAGATGTAAATACGATAAGTGAAATGTCAAGAATTGATATTCTACAAATAAATTCATTGAAAGCAATAATCAATAAATTAGAAAAAGTTAATGAATGTAAAAAAGATAAAATATATTATAAATTACCTGCTTTGAATCTATGTAGTTATTCTTTATTTTGAATTAATAACATTAAGCCTATGGCTTAATGCTATTAATTGCTTATACAACTTCTTTCACTTTTTGGCGTTGATGTTGAAACAGTGCTATTTGTTTCATCTATTAAATCGTCGCGAAGCTCGCGAGCCTCTGGCGAAGCGTCTTCGTCAACAAATTTATTTTGAAATCTTAATAATTCCTCGTCCGTTGCCCTCCTCTTCAATGCCTTATAAAGTTTATGTATCCAAGAATTAGTATGAAAATTATAATTACCTCTACGATACAATCCACCACATCTACATAGTTTCATTGGCATATTATTATATTATATTAAGCTAGAATATCTTTATTCATCATTTGTAATTTGAAATGCCTGTTCAAAATTGATATGAAACATTTTGTTAATGTCTTTTGAATTCATATTCACGTAGAAAAAAGAATATGGAGCAAAATTAACGGCTTGACGATACATATCTAATAATTGCTGTTTATCAACAATGGCGCTATTTTCTTCAATAAAACTCATTAATTCACTGGCATTTTTCAACCTAAAAATATATAATGAACTGGCATTTAAACGAATGATAGGCGCTAAAACATTATATTTTTGTGTTGAACAAATTACACTTACTGCATCGTGCCTGCCTCTTGTAAATAATCCATGTAATAATTTACTATATCTAACAAATTTAGGGTCGTTTGCGTGGTCATCTATCACGATTAATATTGAATGCAGTTTCTTTATCTTTTTAGATTTCATATAATTAATTATTTTCTTCTGTCTTTCAATTACATTTTCTAAATCACTTGGATTATAATTATCAAAATAAATTTGTTCTTTTTCATCATCCACGTGCAATTCGTCCCTGATATATTTTTTAACTTCTGTAAATGTAGGGTCGTTATGGACGCTGGGGGAAAATATAAATATTCTTGCAAATGAATTTCTATAAACATTCAGTATTAAATTTTGAATAAGGACAGTCTTACCGCCTGTCGAAGAAGCAACTATAATACTTCTAAATGGTAATTTTGGCACGTGCTCATATTTAGATTGTTTGAATTCATATTCAGTTATGTTTATTGGTTTTATTATTGGAACATCGGTCATAGTTGATATTAAAGATATATAGAAAATTATATTTAAAAATTAACTTGTAATTAATATTAAATGGACGTGAGGAACGAGCCTCGCGTGCTAACGCGACCATCGTTTTTATGATATGCTGGCGGCGAATATCATAAAAATGGAACAGGTTTTCCATTGATTCAATCAATAAGCATTGAATCTAATTAGTTTGTATCTCGCTTGCGTGTTGCAGTGAAACCCCAGTGCTGAGCCCTCCTAATATTCTAAAATGCATGAAATAATAAGATTAAATAATTACATAATTATTTTATCTTATTATTATATGACTGTTATCCATTGCAATTGTTGTAAAACTTATGATGACAAATATTTATTTAAACATCTAAATTCAAAATATCATCAGAAATTTGTAGAATATAGATGGAATAAAGACGATACAATGAAAAAACTTTACAAGAAAAGAAAGACAGAAATGAAAAATAATTTATCTTATTATTTAATATGAAAAGGAGTTATACAGATTATATTAATATAATAGATGAAATGGAGAATATAGAACAAGTACTAATAACTGATAATAGATGTAAAAAATATGTTATTTTATTTTAGAATTAATTAAGTTTTTGATACAATATATTAAAAATATAAATATTAATATAAATGCCAAAAAAGAAAAACAAAAAGAATAAGACAGGTTTAAGTGTTTCATCAACTGATGAAGAAGTTGTTAAAGAAACATCAGTTATTGAGGTTGTTTGTCCTACGTGCAAAAGAATGTTAGAACTTAAGAATGAATTACAAATAAAAAATAATAAAAGTTGTAAATGTTCATGTATTCCAACAAGTTTCAAAATAAGTAAAAATGATAAGAAAATGAATATTGATAAAACTAAAGACAGTATCAACTTAGAAACTGATGTCCATAGTATAACTTTTAAATTTGGTAGGCAAGCAACACCATCCGATAATAATGAAAACGAAACACAGGAAACTGTTAAACAAATGATGAAAAATATATAATTAAATAAATAAATATCTAAATAAATATATAGTAATGTCTGAAAATGAAAATAATGTTATTGTTGAACTATCAAAGAAGATAATGACAGTTAGTAAAAATGTTAAACTGTTGTACGAGATGATAAAAACTATTGACCAGAAACTTGATGCAAAGGCATACGAACCAAAAGATAACAATGAAGAGAAGGAAAAGATTGACAAAATCTTTGAAAAGAAAGGGATAGGCAGACCCAGCGGTGATTATGACACGAAGCGTAAAAAATATTGTGATATGTTAAATAAGGGACAAATCAAAAGTCCAAAAGAACAAACATTAGAATATTATAAACTAATTAAGGGCGATGATGGTAAATATGTAATTGTTGAAAATTAATATCTAAATAATTCTAATAAATGAATTTATTAGAATTATTTAGCGGAACAAAAAGCGTCGGAACCATAGCAAAGTCGCTTGGATTTAATGTAATCTCATTAGACTTGAAAAATGCTGATATTAATTGTGATATTTTGGAATGGGATTATAAACAATTTGATAGGAACCATTTTGATTTTATTTGGAGTAGTCCCCCATGCACTGAATACAGCATAGCAAAAACTAGGGGAATTAGGAATATCGAATATGCAAATAGTATTGTCTTAAAAACTATTGAGATTATCAAATATTTCAATCCTAAATATTTTGTAATCGAAAATCCACAAACTGGATTATTAAAACATCAGGAGTTTATGGATGAGTTTGAATTCAAAGATGTTGATTATTGTAAATATGGAATGCCTTACAGAAAGCGCACTAGGCTCTGGAATAACATTACAACTTGGAAACCTAGAGAATTATGTAAAAAGGATTGTGGCAACATCAGGAATAATAAACATATTGAAACAGCGCAGAGACTGCCATCGGGCACCAAGGAAAATTGGGGAGACAATCCAACAATACATAAGCAGGAAGACCTATATAAAATACCTAGTGAATTAATTTGTGAAATCTTAGTGAGTTTGACGGATTAAGGATTTTGAGTTTGGGGTTGGGATTGAAACTTGAAATTTCTAGGTTCATCCAACGACAATACAGTAAAAAATAGGAATTCTAAAATTTGAAAATATTAATTTTTAAGGGGATAATCCATAGTTTATCAAATTTAGAAAGCGCCAATATTCATATAGATACATCAGGAAACTCCCACCAATTGCCAAACAGGGCACAAAAAAAATGGCGAGAGTTTCCCCTTATATATTATATATATATATACCCCGCCCTAGAAAAACAAAAAAACCCTCCCAACCAAGTCCTTACCTAGTAGGGCACGGTCTCGTAGGCGAAGAAGACGCTGAAGATACCTGCGCAGGAAAAAACAAAACAGAGAGGGAGGGACCCACCAGCAAACCCAAAACCCAAGCCAGCCCGCCCTGCCCCCCCAGTCAAAAGGGGGGCGCACCCAAGCTTATTGTGCTCGCTCATCAACCTAGCACGGCGTCGGGTGTCCCACAAAAAGCTTAAAACTGCTTGGTCAAAAATGCTGATGGTGCTGGGACAAAACGCATTTTTCCATCATCTGGGTCTGTGCGAACCTATTGCCGAAAGTGCCACTTTCACCTTTGAAATCAGCCATGTCAGCGGTGAAATTAGGGTTTTTGGTGGTGAAATTAGGGATTTTGGTGGTGAAATTAGGGATTTTGGTGGTGAAATTAGGGATTTTGGGGTGGACATCACCGATTTTGGGGTGGACATCACCGATTTTGCCCCCATCCCATAACCTCCGCCCCGCCTCTGGAATGTGGTAGAAGATGAAGACGTGGCAAGTGAGCGGCGCCGACGGTTGAAACCCCACACCATAAAACCCAATAAAATCCTACAAGGGACACCACGCCCCAAAAAAATATATGATAAAACTGATGAAACGAAGGAGGGAGTGATGTTGTTGCTGTTCTATTTCTTGTCCGGGAAATGGACAAATCGTTTTTAGACAGTTCGAATATTTTTTTGATGACAAATATTTTTTGCAATATATTTTGCAAAATTTATTTTTTTGAAATGGATGAGGTGAGGAGATTGAGGAAATGACATTTTGAGAGGTATATGATGAAATGAATGAGGCGAGGAGAAAGGAGAAAAGGATGGCGAAAATTTTGGAAAAATGATGATAAAAAACGGATGAGATGGACAGAAAGGAATGTAGAAAAATGATGAAAACGAATAAGGGTAGAAGATGGAAGATGAAAAAAAATGTAGGGTGGGGGGTATGTATGAAGCAATTTATTTGCGGGGCGTGGCCCTCCACTACTGATAAAACCCACAAAAGCCATGGATTTGTTCGTCTCCTGCTCAGTGGGAGTT
>CAUJNA010000567.1:0-25000 GCA_963377175.1 Effrenium voratum | reverse complement strand
TGACTGTCTCTGCTTGTCGAGAAGGTGCGCTTGGCTAACTTGCGCGCTGAGCTGCCACACAGCACGCAGTGATGCGGCTGCTTAGGCTTCGCTTTCTTCTTCTTACCGGCCGGCGTCCCCCCTCCCGACCTTGAGATGCAAAATCCAAGTCCGATGCGAACATATGCCAACTTGAGCACGTTCCAGCTTGTGTGTGCATGTCAAAACTCGAGACACCTGAGTGACTGGCATATGCTAATACCTCTGCTAAAGTAGCAAGCACAAAGGTCTTTTTCACTCCCTCTGCAGCGGCGGCCTGTATGAAGCCTTTGTCTTCTTCATTATCTGACACCAAGCAGTCTAGCAGCTTGACCGCTGACCGCAGATTCAGGCAAGTTTCGAGGCCTTCAATGCTGAGCAGGGGTTCCACATGGATGCCCAATCTCTCCTCCGACCAGCCCAAGCAGCACCGCAGAGCGTGCAGGTCAACCCAGTCACCCTTATGGTGAGTCATGCCCTTGACCACACCCACCAGCCTCGGTAGCTTCAATATGAAAAAATGAGCAACTGATAAAAACAATGTGTGCTACTTTAAGCCCAGGGCGCCGTGCTACGTCATTCGGTGGCCCTGAGTCAGCTTCCACGTGATCACGTGTAGCCTGGCCTGTCTGCATTGCACTCTGGTTGGTAGAGCGTAGTGTCTCAACCTCCGAGCGTGGCAAGTGCAACAAGGCCTCGTAGCATCTGCGCTCAAGCCCTTGGCGCGCTTGCGCTTGACAAGTGAAGCCGACATGAGCGATGACCCCTGGTAATACTCCCCCTGCATGGGGCTCGTGGAGAACTGAACTGGATCGCGCAACGCCCCGCACTCGCGGGCAATGCGAGCGGCAGCGGGCCAGGCTTGTAGCGGGTCTTCGTTGGCCCCGGTGGCAGCCAAGGTAGATGACGCCAAGACGCTTGAGGAGGTGGCAGCAGAGGTAGAAGACGCCAAGACACTTGAGGAGGTAGAAGACGAAGCGCCCGATGTCCTTGCGACCGTGCACCCCCGAAGCACAAAAACCCAAGGCGCTTGAAGAGGTAGAAGACGCCAAGGCACTTGAAGAGGTAGAAGACGACCATGTAGCGACACTTGAAGAGGTAGAAGACAACAAGACGCTTGAAGAGGAAGAAGACGCCAAGGCGCTTGAAGAGGTAGAAGACGACCGTGTGGCCCGCATAGAAGACGCCAAGACACTTGAAGAGGTAGAAGACGACCATGTAGCCCACGTAGAAGACGCCAAGACACTTGAAGAGGTAGAAGACGCCCAGACGCCTGACGAGGTAGAAGACGACCATGTAGCCCGCGTAGAAGACGCCAAGACACTTGAAGAGGTAGAGGGCGCCGCGACACTTAAAGAGGTAGAAGACGACCATGTAGCCCACGTAGAAGACGCCAAGGCACTTGAAGAGATAGAAGACGCGAAGGCACTTGAAGAGGTAGAAGACGACCATGTAGCCCACGTAGAAGACGCCAAGACACTTGAAGAGGACGCTTGAAGAGGTAGAAGACGACCATGTAGTCCGACCATGCAGCCCGCGCAGAAGACGCCAAGACATGAGAAAACGTAGCAGACGCCAAGACGCTTGAACAGGTAGAAGACGACCATGTAGCCCGCGTAGAAGACGCCAAGACACTTGAAGAGGTAGAAGACGACCATGTAGCCCGCGTAGAAGACGCCAAGACACTTGAAGAGGTAGAAGGCGACAAGACGCTTGAAGAGGTAGAAGATGCCAAGACACTTGAAGAAGTAGAAGACGACCGTGTAGCCTGCGCAGAAGACGCCAAGACACTTGAAGAGGTAGAAGACAACCATGTAGCCCGCGTAGAACACGCCAAGACACTTGAAGAGGTAGAAGACGCCAAGACGCTTGAAGAGGTAGAAGACGACCATGTAGCCCGCGCACAAGGTAGAAGACGCCAAGACACTTGAAGAGGTAGAAGACGCCAACACGCTTAAGTCGACCATGTAGCCCGCGTAGAAGACGCCAAGACACTTGAAGAGGTAGAAGACGCCGAGACGCTTGAAGAGGTAGAAGACGACCGTGTAGCCCGCGTCGAATACGCAAAGACACTTGAAGAGGTAGAAGACGCCAAGACACTTGAAGATGTAGAAGACGCCAAGACGCTCGAAGAGAGGTAGAAGACGACCATGTAGCCCGCGTAGAAGACGCCAAGACACTTGAAGAGGTAGAAGACGCCAAGGCGCTTGAAGACGAAGAAGGAGCGAAGACACTTGAAGAGGTAGCAGACGACCATGTAGCCCGCGTAGAAGACGCCAAGACACTTGAAGAGGTAGAAGACGCCAAGGCGCTTGAAGACGAAGAAGGAGCGAAGACACTTGAAGAGGTAGCAGACGACCATGTAGCCCGCGTAGAAGACGCCAAGACACTTGAAGAGGTAGAAGACGCAAAGACACTTGAAGAGATAGAAGTCGCCAAGGCACTTGAAGAGGTAGAAGACGCCAAGGCACTGGAAGAGGTAGAAGACGTAGAAGACGCCAAGACACTTGAAGAGGTAGAAGTCGCCAAGGCACTCGAAGAGGTAGAAGACGCCAAGGCACTTGAAGAGGTAGAAGACGTAGAAGACGCCAAGACACTTGAAGAGGTAGAAGACGCCAAGACGCCTGAAGAGGTAGAAGACGACCATGTAGCCCGCGTAGAAGACGCCAAGACACTTGAAGAGGTAGAGGACGCCGCGACACTTGAAGAGGTAGAAGACGAGCATGTAGCCCACGTAGAAGACGCCAAGGCACTTGAAGAGATAGAAGACGCCAAGGCACTTGAAGAGGTAGAAGACGACCATGTAGCCCACGTAGAAGACGCCAAGACACTTGAAGAGGACGCTTGAAGAGGTAGAAGACGCCAAGACACTTGAAGAGGCACGGGACGCCAAGGCACTATGCCTGCAAAAGGCACGCGACCAACGCGGCCAAGCGTCTCCGGGGCTTCGAACCGAGCTGCGTTAGACCTGGTGAAGACGCCGCAGAAATGGGTGTCCACGCTTGCAGTTCTGCGAGCCGCGAATTCACAGATCTCACGGAGCCAGGCGGTGAGCCAGGTGGCGAGCCATGTCGCCTTTGCCTCTTGGGAGTTCTGGGGCTTTCCATGAGCCCGCTTCGGTCAAGGTGGACGCTATTACTCCGAACCCCCCCCCCCCCCCCAAAGAAAAAACAACAACAACCGCCCAAATCAATCTGCCGGGCACACGCGCTAAAATTCAGAGAAACCACTCCAAATGCTCGGTTCTGCCTGGAGCAGAGGCCCAAGAACCCTAGCTCAACTCGCATCAACGTGACTAAAAAGTGCTAAATCGCAGGGCCGCGAAAGCAGCGCCGCACCACCACCACCAACAACAACAGCAACAGCAACACCAACAGCAACAGCAACAGCAACAGCAACAGCAACAGCAACAGCAACAGCAACAGCAACAGCAACAGCAACAACAACAACAACAACAACAACAACAACAACAACAACAGCACAGCAACAGCAACAGCAACAGCAACAGCAACAACAACAACCACCAACAACAACAACCACGTCAACAACAACAGCAGCAGCAACAACAACAACATCGCCAACAACACCAGCAACAACAACAACAGTAACAACAACAACAAACACAACAACAACAACCACGTCAACAACAACAGCAGCAGCAACAACAACAACAACATCGCCAAACAACACCAGCAACAACAACAACAGTAACAACAACAAACACGACAAACAACAACACCAACAACCAACAACAAGCAACAAACAGCAAACAACACAGAACGCGCAACAAACAGCAAAGAACACAGAAGACACAACAAACAACAAACAAGAAACAACAAGCAGCAGACAACCACCACCAAATAACAATCAATAAACTACAAACCACAAGCCACAAGCAGCGAACCACGAACCACAAACGCCAAACACCAAACAACCAACAACAAGCAACAAGCAGCAAACAACGAATACCAAACACAAACACCAACAACAACAACAACGACAACACCAGCAACAGCAACAACAACAACACCAACACCGCCAACACCAACACCAACACCACACCACCAACACCGACACCGACACCAACACCAACAACAACCAACCACCCACCCACCCACCCACCCACCCACCCACCCACCCACCCACCCACCCACCCAACCAACCAACCAACCAACCAACCAACCAACCAACCAACCAACAACAGCAGCAGCAGCAACAGCAACAGCAGCAGCAGCAACAGCAACAGCAACATCAGCAACAACAGCAACAACGGCAACAACAGCAACAACAACAACAGCAGCAACAGCAACAGCAACAGCAACAGCAATGCTGAACACAAGAACCACAACAACCGCAACAACAACAGCAGCAACAACAACAACAACAACAACAACAACAGCACCAACAACAAAACGCCAACACCAACGCCAACACCCATACCAACACCAACCCCAACCCCGACCGCCAACACCAACGCCAACACCCACAACAACGACAAAGGCAAAGACAACGACAACGACAAGGACAACGACAACGACCAAAACAAAAGAACAACAACCGCAACAACACAACAACGGCAACAGCAACAGCAACAACAACAACAACAACAACAACAACAGCACCAACCACGACGACGACGACGACAACGACAACGACAACGACAACGACAACGACGACGAAACAACAACAGCGACAACAACATCAACAACAACAACAACAACCACAACAACCAACAACCAACAACCAACAAGCAACAAGCAAACAACCAACAACCGCCAACCAACAACCAACGACCAATAACCAACAGCCAACAGCCAACAACCAAGAGCCAAGAACCAAGAACCAAGAACCAACAACCACCAACAACAGCAACAGCAACAACAACAACCGCAACAACAACAAACCGCAACAGCAACAACAACATCAACATCACCAGCAGCAACAACATCAACGTCAACAACAACAACAACCGCTGCCACAACCACAACAGCAACAGCAGCAACAACAACACCAGCAACACCAGCGTCAACAGCGACAACAGCAACAACAACAGCAACAGCAGCAGCAACAGCAACAACAGCAAGAGCTGACAACAGCAACAACAGCACCAACAGCAACACCACCAACAGCAAAAGCAAAAGCAACAGCAACAGCAGCAACAACGACAACAACAAGAGCAACAACGACAACAACAACAACAACGACAACAACAGGAACAACAGCAGCAGCAACAACAACAACAGGAACAACAAAAGGAACAACAACAGGAACAACAACAGGGACACCAACAGGAACAACAGGAGCAACAACAGGAACAACAGTAGCAACAACAACAGACAACAACGAACAACAACAAACAATAGGCAACAACAACATGAACTACAACAACAATGACGCCAGCAGCAACAACAGCAACGCCAACGACAACAACAACGACAACAACCACAACCGCAACCAGCAACACCCAGCAACAGCAGCAACCGCAACATAATTTCCAACACCATTAACCCAGAACAAAAACAAAAACAACAACACCAGCAAGAACAAGAACAAGAACGCCAGCAAGAACAAGAACAAGAACACCAGCAAGAACAAGAACAAGAACACCAGCAAGAAGAGCAACAACAACGTCAACATCCAACAACAACAGCAGCAACAGCAGCAGCAGCAACAGCAACAACAACATAAGCAACATCAACAGCAACGGCAACAGCAACAGCGCCAGCAGCAGCAGCAGCAACCACAACAACAAACACCAACAACAACGACAACAACAACAACGTCGTTCACATCGACAACCACTTTAACATCAACAACAGCAACAAGCAACAAGCAACAACAGCAGCAGCAACAACAAACACGACAACAGCAGCAGCGCAGCAACAACAGCAGCAACAACAGCAGCAGCAAAAGCAAATATCAACAACAACAACTTTTTTGTACAACATCAACATCGACATCAACAGCAACAACAAACAACAGCAATGCCAGCAGCCGCAACAACAGCAACACCAACACCAACCCTTAACAACAACAACAACAACAAGAACAAGACCAATAGCAACAACACTACCACCACCGGCAGCACCAACACCAAGAACAACAACAACCACCACCACCAACAACAGCGCCAACAACACCAGCAGCAACAACAACAGTAACAACAACAACAACAACACCAGTAACAACAACAAACAACACACAACCAACAGCAAGCCGCAAGCAGCAAACAACACAGAACGCTCAACAAATAACAAAGACCACAGAAGACACAACAAACAACACACAACAAACAACAAACAGCAAACAACAAATATCAAACACAAACACCAACAACAACGACGACAACACCAGCAACAGCAACAACAACAACAACACCAACGCCAACACCAACACCAACACCAACACCAACAACAACAACAGCAACAACAACAAAAGCAAACAAACCAAATCAACAACAACAATAACACCAACAACAACAACACCACCACCAACAACAACAACCACAGCAACAACAGCAACAGCAAACACAGCAACAACAACAACGACGACGACGACGACGGCAACAACAACAATATCAACAGCAGCAGCAACAACAACAGCAGCAACAACACCAACAACACCAAGAACAGCAAGAGCAACGAGAACAAGAGCAGCAGCAAGACCAAGAGCAGCAGCAACAGCAGCAATACTAACAACAGCAGTGACAGCAGCAACAGCGACAAACAGCAACAGCAACGCCAGCATCGAAGCACAAGGACAAGGCACTTGCAGCAAGATGGGCAACATCGCCGGCCAGAGCAGCAAGTAGCAACAGCAGGAATGGTGTTTTGCAGATGAAAGCGTGTGATTCGATGAAGTTGGTTCGGGGGGGTGGTTTTTGCTGTCCAACTTTTACGGCGCAAGGCCACGACCAAGTACAACGAGCTGCAGCAAGCCCGCAATGGCGGCAAGGAGGTGAAGAAGCGCAGGAAGAGCAAGCCCCGCACCAGCCTGCGGCGCAACACTCCCCAGAGCCAAGCGATCATGAGCGCCCTGGAGGAGCGCGCTCAAAGGTAGCTTTGAAGTGGCGTTATAATGACTTTGCACGGGGGGTCAGGATTTTTGAGCGGTCACCTTTCCAGTACAACGTGGATGGACCGAGTCTAGCTTACGAAAACGGCAAGTCTTGCTACGCCAGGGGTCAAGCATGCCGGCTAGTCTCATGTTTCGAGGGATGCGTGCGCTGTACGCAGACATGTCTGCTGAAGCCCGTCTTAGGGGGCATGCATATCGATACCCCCGAAGATGAACTGATGTCCCTTGGACAGCCGCAAGCGGCAGCAACACACACAGTTGGAAGGAGAAGAAGAAGGCGCAGCAATCCCTGCAGGAGGCCCTTATTAAGGCGTCTTGGAACGCAGGTGATTGTGACGGAAGGACGTCCTCCGCAGAAGGTTGGTTGACGAAGCGCGCACTCGACAATAAGAGAGTCATTCTACATCGTTTTCTTTTGTTTTGTGCATCCGTTCAGATTTTCACTTCTGCATCTTGTCTTAACGCCCAAACTGCAAGATTGACCCTCACAGGCCTGCAAGTTCCGTCTCGTTCCCTGGCTCCAGGGAATGGCATCGGGTCCATGGGGCCATGGGGTGAAGGCCTTTTCGCCTTCCGGGCGAATGAAAAAGCGAGGAGTTTTTCTCAAAGGAGCATCCGGTTGACTCTCGGATTTTCAGCTGCTCACGCTGTTGTGGAAGTGACGGACGTGCCCAATGCCGCTGAGAAGCGAGCTTTCCGAGTTTTAGAGCCAGGGGACCGCAGGTTGGAGTCTACTTTACCACGTGCAAGGGCAACCCATTTCGGGCCCCGTTCTTTTCTTGAGCCACACCCTTTTCAAGAAAGTTTCAGGTATCTTGCTTGGAGACCTTCCACCAAAACACCTGCAGCATGCAAGCGGATCGCACCGAGTCCACCGCAGGCCCCACAAACCAAAGGCTGTATATGTCTATGAACATACGGTCAATTTGGACTCCATTGGGGCGATTTTTCCAAAAACTCAGCTACACTTGGTGCTGAATGAAATAAAAACATCAGGCGTTCATATTGTGGATGCACGAATTCCTGCACTCCAAGGAGTGATATGTCCCTGTAAATGCCAACGAACGGTATGGTTTGAACAATGGTTTCAAAGTGGTGCGAGCGGATTTCGCAACCATCCACAGTAACCACGAGGTTCATCTTGGGTTCATACGCGTTCAGCCTAGCAATTCCGAGGTGAAATGCGACGCAGACTTCCAGCGGGCCGTGGAAATTGAGGCGCAGCAGGCCACCGAAATGCGGGGCGCAGGGAGAACTGGGGATGTGAAATCCGCTTTGGCCGCCCTATGATTACTTGCAACTTTCCCAAGTTTGTCCAGCCCCAACCCGGATTCATTTCAAGGTACCCAAGGTACCCTCCCACAAACATGGAACCTGACATTTTGGGGGGGTGGGTTCTCTTTCAACGGAACATCTTCCCAAAACGGACCTCCCCAAAACGTCGAACGGTTCCATGTGAATTGGCGGGAGGGCCCATTCCCTCAGCCCTCTCGCACTTGGCTTTTTGCGCTGCAAAGCCGGGTGTTTCTCTCTGGTTACGGGGAAGGGGTTACTTGAAGGGGCGATCGGGTATGTCAGGTAAATGGGTAATAAGCATTGACCCAAAGCCATGGTTATATATATATATATATAAGTCTAAGTGGATTATAACCAGGCTACTAGCCACTTACTAGGTACCCTGCTCCTTCAAGTAGTGAGGCTGCTCCAAAGCGGTGGTCGTTATTTTGTGGTTTCTCTTCTTGAGGCATGTCGGGTTTTGGTTTTTCTTCGCCGGGGCCGGGGACAGCGGCTGCACAGTGGAGACCCTGTGGAGTCAAGGTGCCTCGCATGCAAGTGGTGACCTGCAAGGGGATGCCAAAGCAGGTACGTTGAAGTCACATTCTTGTTGAGCTTCTCCGTTCTTGAGATGTCGGCAGGGGTGCGGTTCCAAAGGTGGTGGTGAAAACCAGCACTTCATGGCAATTGCCCTCCACTAACATGGAGCCTGACGTTTGGGGGTCCTGGAAGACCATTTTCCTTTAAAAGGAGAAAAAAAAAAAAAAAACAAAAAAAAAAAAAAAAAAAAAAAAATAAAAAAAAAAAAAAAAAAAAAAAAAAAAAAAAAAAAAAAAAAAAAAAAAATAAAGAAAAAAAAAAAAAAAAAAAAAAAAAAAAACAAAAAAAAAAAAAAAACAAAAAAAACAAAACAAAAAAAAAAAAAAAAAAAAAAAAAAAAAAAAAAAAAAAAAAAAAAAAAAAAAAAAAAAAAAAAAAAAAAAAAAAAAAAAAAAAAAAAAAAAATTAAAAAAAAAAAAAAAAAAAAAAAAAAAAAAAAAAAAAAAAAAAAAAAAAAAAAAAAAAAAAAAAAAAAAAAAAAAAAAAAATATAAAAAAAAAAAAAAAAAAAAATATAAAAAAAAAAAAAAAAAAAAAAAAAAAACAAAAAAAAAGGAGGGACCCTCGGGTGAGTTCCACGGCAACGTGGACAGGAGGGAACTGCAAGACGCCCCAGTAACGCCCTCCGCGCTCCGTGCATCCTTTGCGCTCAGTGCATCCTCTGCGCATCCTGCGCGCATTGTCCGCGTCCGGCGTCAGGCGACGTGGCGCTTCGGGCAAGACTTCAACACCGACAGCCTTTCTGATCGGAAGGACGGCACAGGCTCCGCCACTTCGTTGGGCTCCAACGGCAACCCTGTGCAGGCAGGGCTTTCGAAGGGTGGGGGGGGGAAATGAAATAATAAGATTAGAAAGCAAGTAGGATAATGATCTAGGTCAAATGATGATAGTTTAATCATGATAACTCGTATTGGTCCACAGTTGGTCCCAAAAAGGTGAGGTTGGAGATCTCACCCCATCGTGGCTTTCCATGCGGCGACGAAGACGCACAAGCCATTTGCGTCAGGTTTTCTTCCTCGGCCCTGCCGCTCATCTTGTTTGCAAGTGTTCAGCCAAGTCTGCCCAGAAGCCTGGGATGCCCATGGTCCGTGCACCCGCTAGCGCAGAGTCCGTGCACTTTTCACGAACTTTGCTTCAAAGAATGGTGCGTGGGAAAGCGGGAAAGCGAGGCCAGGTTCTGCCACGACATGCCGCCGACTCTGGGCCGTCGACCACACACACGCACCACACATCTACATGTGCGAGATCGGGGAGGGTGGGTGGGTGCGTGTCCATGGTGGGGCGCCTAACTTGTTTGCAAGTCTGAGGGAAGGTCCGTGTAGGAAAAAATGGTGTGGAGGCTTTAGTTGGCAGTTGCGCCAGCCACGCATGCGCCACAAAGCGTATTTTGCCAGATCGTAGAGCGAAGCAACGCTTGTGTGTGGTTTGTTTGCTTGCTTGCTTGTTTGATTTTGTTTTGTTGTTTGATTTGGTTTGATTTAAGTTGGCTTGCTTTGTTTGTTTGTGTCAATGGTGGGCTTGTTCGTTCTGTCCCACACGCCTTCTGGAATGTCATGCGGGCTACCAACCTAACTGTCCTGCGTAACTTGGTTAGCTGTGCTGCTCCAAAACAGTGTCCCTTTGCAAAAGCTAGCCGTGGGCAACGGCCAAGCACGAGAATCCGAAGCTCCTTGCCTCTTACACCCAGAATCGCAACCAAGAGAGCGGTCGAGATCAGTGGGGGGCAAGGAAGCGGGGGTGGGGCCGGTTGTGCGTTAATGGTGGGGTTGTTTGTCATGAGCTGTTAGCTGTAGCTACGGTGATGCTCTTGTGTGAGACCCCGGCGGTTTGTCTCCATCAGGCTATTGAGGCCACCTGTGTCTGTTTTGCCTTGCTGTTCTGACGGCAGAGGGAGCCGGCGTTCGCGCCTCAGGCGTGTAAGCGCATGTTCTTCTCGCTGGTGAACAAGATGGGCATGAAGGGCAAGCCGCCGCCAAAGCCATCGGCCAAAGCAGCAGGCGGCCCGAAGGCCAAGGCGAGCAAGAAGAAGCTCAACGCGGAAGACATACAGAAGGCCCTGGATCTCGCGGTGGTCCAGCTGAAGAGCAGCGTGAGGGGGCAACAGCCACAGGCGGTCTTTAAACAGCTGGACGTAAAACAGAATGGAACAGTCACGCCCCTGGAGTTCGCACACTTCATTCAGAAGACAGTCCAGGGAGTCAGCAGCTTGGCGATTTTGCGAGGCCGTGGTGCGCTGCTTTGCAACTAAAATATTGAAATCTCACTAGTTCCGCACCTCATGCGCCCAAACAAGGCCACTTCAATTTGCTTTGCCAAGTGCCACATGATCATACGGTTGCTTCCCAGTGATATGTGCGACTGTAATTTCGGACCAGTCAATCGGCAAAGAAGGGTATCCTCAACAAAAAGCCTTGCCCAGATGATACCCTGGGCCTGGGTAGCCTGTGCGTGCCTGTGTGCCGTATGTGTTTGTTTGCAAGCACCTTGGGCAAGCACCGCACATCTAGCGGTCAATCGAGGCAAAACGCAGGTTGGTGGGCTTTGGCGCTTGGCAGACAGAAACTGCGACGGCAAGTTGGATTTGCAGGAGTTTTCAGACCTTCTGAGCATGAAGCCCTGATGCAATTTGGCCGGGACCATGAGAGCCTGGGCTCTATTATTCTGAGCCTGCGCAACCATTTGCGGGAGACGTAAATGACCAAGTGTAGTGCTTCTGTGCGGCTGTCTGCTCCAAATGGCAACTCCGGGGAAATGGCCCGGAAACGCTTGCATGAGGTGCACTGCAGGAAAGAAACATGTGCATCTACCAACCCTTACATTTGACGTGTGTTGCCATCATGGACGTCATTTGTCAAGCAGCCACATCAAGGAGGCAGCTGCGGAACCAAGTTGAACTTTGAGCTTTTGATTCTGGAAAAGCGACTTCCCTGCCATCCATGACTTGATCGCTAGAGGGCTAGCTCGGCACCAAACAAGCATCAAGTTAGCATAGAGGTTCTTTGACTTGCATCTCAGCCGCAAGCTTCCATGTGCCTGCCAGCGCAGATCAGCCTTGCAAGCCTTGGCATCCCAGGTCCTGGTTTCATAGTCGAGTCATTTCGGCCGCCCCGTAGGGGCGCTTGCCCTGAACACGTGCACGTGCGACGCAGTCATGCAATCTTTTGGAAGACTGCCGCCATACCCCTCAGGGGGACGCACGCTCCATGGCATTCTTGTTTTGCGAGTGAGGTTGACCGCTCGCTGGTAGCAACGACGAGGTATGTTTGTAAACGGCCTCAAGCCGTAGGTGTCTTAATCCAAGGTCAAAACGGGGATCGACAGATGGAGCCTGTGAGCTATCAAACTCCCAGAGTTTGGCAATGCCTCGGAAAGGCCGCTCACCCGGAGCGGGATGTTAGATAGCCGAGTTTTTTTTCTTCTATTTGCGCTGAGCCTGTCTTAGACAAGGGCTCAGCGACGCCGGCAGCTTCATGCATGTGGATCTGCGGTTCTGCGGTTCTAGCGCATTGGGCGGCGTTCCTTCCCCCAGGGATTCAGGGGGCACGGCCAGAGACCCCCCAAGGGAGTTCAGGACCCTGATGGGGCCCCCTTGCACACGGCCGGGATAGCACTAGGTCTTGCCTTCCTTCCAAGAGCAGAGGACAAACCCTTGCGCAGTTCTTATCCATTCCGAGCTGGATGGGTTTAGGGAGCTCCATCTTGGGCAGGGTGTCCAAGACACCAGGACTGATAGACAGAGCGGACTTTGAAGTAACGAAAACCTGGCCGCGGTGGGGGGAGACATGGGGAGTTCGAATCTGTGTGACCCTCATGGCCTCTGCCTCCGGCGTCGGCCGTGCAGCTTTGTTGTGGGGCGCCTTCTGACCCGGGCCTGCCTACTCAGGCGGATATCCTGGTAGGGATGGTCACAACTCGCCCAGCCATGATCAGCCCCAAAACAAGGAGTATGGGTCAATGGGTCATTGTACGGCAAAATTGGAGACCCTGTGGGCGATCAGTTGCTTTGCGACCTCTTGTTCTCCTCCTGACTTTTGCCACAACAACAGATCACGGGGCTGGCGTCCAGGCGGCCACTTTTGATTCTCAGATAAGGGCGCTTCTGAAAATTAGGAACCCCTTCAAGTGCTCGGTTTCCTTTTGGCTTTCCTTCAAAAACCCTCCGAAAGAAGGGGACCCCCAATTTGTGAGAGAACCACCCCTAAGACGCCCTGGCCGGGGCCAGGTCTACCTGCATGACACCCGGGACACCAAGCTCTTCGAGTCCCGGCGCCGCTTCCGGAAGGCGTTTTGTCTGGGCTGGTGGCGAAGCTCGAGGGGTTGACGTGTTGGGGGACTTTAAGCTTTTGGGGAAGGTCATTTTGGTGGGAAATAGCCAGTTTGGACGCTCTTTTGTTTTTTTGGCCAAGCTACTCCGGGAGTGAACCAAGGTAAGTGTGGGGTGGGCGGTGGGTTGCGCGAGCAGCAACTGTGCTATGAGAGCTGCCTCAAAGACAACTGCAGCAACTGTATATGGAAAGCCAGCAATCCAACAGAGAGTACGGTGAACTGCCAGAAGCTCACGGCCTCATTGTAGAGGCGCCGGCAATTCCGGCCCTGGGTGTCAGCTCGGGGTTCAAGCACGGACCGTGCATTCTGAAGGGCGTCGCCGGCAACGCCGGCTGATCATTTGGATTGGGGGGCCTTGGAGCCCTCGCGGTCAGTAGGTCTTTGCAGCGATGCCGCATCGATTTCATGGTTGGGATGGTGCGTCCCGGTACGGTTGTGTCTTGCGGATCTTCAACAAGGCTGCAGGAATGGAACCGACTGGGGCATGGAGGTTGTGCTCATACGGTCCAGCTATCCCCGACGCAAAAGCCAAAGAGAAACTCCCTGGGGCGCGCGATGTGAATGAGAGACTAGTTCAAGGGTGGCTTTGTGAGATCTTCAACAGCCGGATGGTCGCCTCGCCAGTTCGACTTTTCGGCTCAGCTGCGGGGTTTCGAAGCGCAATCCAACCTGGTCTCCCGGCAGGTGCGGCACTTGCAGTTGTGAGGTGGGTGCGGGGATGTGCCAAAAAATTCAAGGCCCGCAACATGAAGCATTCTGGACTGCTTGGTTTCTGCTCGCAGCCTTGCCTTTCACCATGCCGGCGCTACAACAAGAACAAGTCTATGGTTTTGAAGTCGGAATTGTGTCGCACTGCTTGCCCATGCACCTGCTCATCCAAGGTGGTAGAAGGCCACACAAACATAGAACAAGCATCGCGCCGCGAGAGGGTTCATGTTTGCACATTCTCTGGGACAAGGCTGTGGGATCCTCCTCCTTTACATGCGGGGTTAGTCTGTGGGAAGCCTTTTCCGCTGTATCGCAGAAGTAGGCGTTTCCCACAGCCCTGTTTTTTACATATCTTCCGGGACAACTTCAAGTGACCGCCAGCCCAAAACTGGGCTAAAGAAGCCTCTAAATCCTTCCAGGAGATGGCAAGCTTCACTGGTCGGCGGCCAGGCAGGTCGGTCCAAGCTGCAGGCTTCTGATTCTGCCTTCCAAATTTCCAAAGTAGCCTCAGCCCCTTGGTACAGCACCCCTTGCCCCTGGCGGCCCTGGCATTGCCTTAGTGTCCGCAAAGCAACGGCATGGTTCATGCGGAGGCAAGGCCATATTGGCATTGCTGGCAGCCAGCGCCCTCTTCGCAGCAGCTGGCCTCATGCCCCCGGCTAAGCCTTCCAATCGGCATAGCTTTGACAGGGTCTGGAGTTTAGCCCCAGATATGCGAGAGCGCATGCCTTGAACTTGGCGTCAGTCAGGCGTCGCTGAACGCCACGAAATTCGGAATCTGGGTCCAGAGACATGGCTCAGGCCCGCCTTTGTGCCGACGGGAATGGCGGCACCCCACCTGGGCACAGGCCGGGCATTTTTCTAAAAAACTATTCCTGACTGGCATTCATGCAATGAAGCTTTTTTTGTTGATTCATTGACCCTCCTTCCGTTTCCTTCCGTTTCCTTCCGTTTCCTTCCCTTTCCTTTCCTGACCTTCCCCTCCCCTCGCTTATCGTTCTTCCAATTAGCAGCCATGATGTGGATGAGCGAGGCAGCATGTGTTTTTCGCTGCTCCGGTGGCTTATTGCCAACACTTGCCGGCAGCTGTTGCTTTTGCTGCAAGACTTGTGTTGTCGTATCTGACTTCCGCCTCCAGATTCAAAACAATTTGGCAGACTGGCCGTCGACGCCTTGATTTGTAAGGAGCCACCTAGAGAGGCGATAGCTTGCGAAAGAAATCGTGCTGTGTCGTTGGCCCTCACCGTGGTTTTCGTGGCCTCTGATTATGACTTATAAGCATAACCCCTGCCCTATCCCTGCATTGGCTAACCGCGGCCGCGAAGTGATGCAATGCTTCGATTGTTTGATCTATCAACCAGCAACCAGATTCAGCTTAGAAACATGAAGTACATGTTGTTTGCCAACCAACATCTAGAAAATGACGCCGCTTGTCGGCAAACCCTTCCAACATGCAAAGCCTAGACATCACCCCCTGCCCAATTTGAAATGGATATGGGCCATGGGTCAAAATTAAACCACAGGGGACCGCAGGTTTTGGTCCATGCTACCACTTGCAGGGTTCAATTTGGGTACCGATTTTTGACCCACAGGCAAATGAGGACACGTTTTGGGCACAACGGGCCGACAAATCACTCGTTGCAACTCCCGGACAGAACATGCCAGCCGCGCTCGGTCGGCAGGCGCTACAGTGTCTGGGGTCATGGCGTCAAGGCCACTGCAGGCCGAGGGCTCCAGGTGTGCGTGTGTGCGCGCGGGTGCGTGTCTGTGCGTGCGCCCGCGCAGGTGTGACTGTGCGTGTGTGAATTGGCGAGCGCAGGGGTTCCCTGTCTGGAAAACGGTGCCCCGCAGCCCATTCTGACTTGGGCGTGCTTTGCATGGCGAAGGGCAAAGGGCACTCAGGCAGTAGCCCGGTTGCCAAGAAATCCCGACAGAAAGGAGTGCATGGCAAGTGAGTCGTTGACCCCTGCTGCAAACAAAGCAGTGAAGGCATCAACTCGCTTCAAACTTGAGCTGACTCAAAAGGAGAAACACATCTGGCAAAAGAAAGTGTACACATATGGGTCCATGTCAACATCGGGGCACCGCACGATCCAAAATGGGCAAGCTCTCTTCAAACCAAACTGAACAAGGTACTCTCAAACACACACCCACACACACACACAACATGTGCAGTTCTTGCATGGTGCCTTGGTTCAACTGTACCTAGCCCAATTCAGGGCCTGGCTGCTATTGGGTTGGATCTTTAGACTTTAGCTTTTTGGGAAATCAAGGGGTTTTCCACTAAACCCACAAAGGGCTGAACTTTTTGCAGAGGGATCAGCAGCAACCAAGTTTATGAGTCAGGGCTCCTCCGGGATCGGCGCAGGCGGCTGGCCAGGCACCGGTACAGGCCATGCGTGGGATGGGCTGTGTGCTGCTTGTCCTGGGCGTGTGGCTTGGAAAGAGAGGAAAGGGGTTTGCTGCTCTGGGTTTTGGCGCTCTTTGTGCTGTTGTGTAGGCATTTTCTTGAACATTGCTTCTTTCTTTTTCTTCTTCTTCTTCTTTTTTTGTGGGGGGGGGAGGTGGGAGGGACGGACGCTCAAGGGCGCTGTTTTTTAGAAACAGGGTCGCTGGCTCATGTCGAGCGCCGCTGCCTTCCGGGCATGATAGACGGGCAGGTGGGAGAATGTCGGGAAGATTGGGAGGAGGGAACAACCGTTGTGTCAAGCCGGTGAACCGCCAACACGTGGACACATGCGCCAGCACTCAGGCGGCAACATGGTTGTGATATACAGTATCGTTGCAGCTTTCCACTTTTTGTAAAATGTACCATGGAGAGAGCCGATGTTTCCGCAAGAGCCACCCAGAACACCCCATCCAGCTCCTTGATTGCGCTCACTTGTGCTTTCGGATTGTGATGTGATATCCTGACGCAGCTACGCTTGTTGACCTACATGTTTGATGGCACATGGCTGTTGCCCAAGTTGTTATTTCTACCCCCTTCCTGGTGGTTTTCGCAAAAGAATAGCTCAGACAGGCGGAGCTCAGTCCCACTCCAAGGCTTGCGGCGCGAAATGCGAAATCCGGCGAGCGCGCGAAGGGCCTGGGGCTCAGTCTTGGCGAGAGCCCTTCAAGGACAGGTTTTATCATGTGAAAGTGTGGTTTCCGTGCTCGATTCTTGCGCCCTGCAGACAAGCATTAATCAAGGAGTTGAGTATGGTTACATACATTCGCAGGCAATAGCGAGCGTTTGGGTAAGTCACAGCGGGCCCAGGCTGCCGCCTGGCCGGCAAAGTGGTCCTTCAAGCTTCTCAGCAGGCCCAGAAGGCCAGCGAGATGATGCTGCCAAGCCTCATCGACCTGGACGTGGAGCCCACAGCCTTCCCCGGTGCTGCTCCTGTTGCAGCGCCAGCGGTGCCGGCCACGGCGCCAGCCCTGGCGCCAGCCATGGCAGAGGCACCGGCTGCTGCCTTCGGGCAGACGGTTGGCAAGGCGAAACCGCGCCGCGCCCGAGCCGCGGCGGGCTCGGCCCGGCGCGCCCGGCGCCAGGTGGGAGCCAGGCGAGGTCACCGGGGCCTTGGGGTGAGGTTTGGTCACACAGTCTGTGGATCTGATTGTTGATTTCCAACCAGATTGCCTGTGAAACAGCGAGCAGCAAGCCGGAGGCTGAGCAGATTGCACTGAGGGTTAGTGGCGTGGCGCGCCCGTTGCCCTGCCAGATTGTGCGCCAGCTTGCGTTACGAGACGCCGCCCGCCAGCTTCGATCCGAGCCGATTGCGCACCAGAATCCAGATGCTTGGCACAGACGTCTGGCATCAGCTTCTCATGGCTCCGTGGGATCTGCTGGTTGTCCTGTACTGCAACCATGCAGTTTCAGCGAGGTTTCCCACAGTTTGGTGCCTTCCATCCCTTCCTTGTAAGTTGCTAGCAAATAACAGCTTTTCAGAGACTGGGACCCTTCTTCATGCATTGGTCGACGCCCAGTGTTGGAAGATTCGAGGCCTGCACTTCTCACCGGAAAGGGGGGAGAAAGCAAGCATGCAGGCGAACAAACAAGCAACCAAATAAACAATCAATCAAACAAGCACAAAAATGAACGAACAAACAATCAAAATTGCTTTACTGTAAGCACTCCCCACCTAAAACATGTACCTGCTTGGGCTCTTGTGGCTGCCGGTTTCCAAACTGCACTCTTGTACTGCTGAGGTCCCGCTGGGAGTCCTCACGCTCCAATCAAATTTCGCTTGGCTTCTGTGGTCCTGCGCCGTTCGTGTCGCGCCTGTCTGTCAGATCTGTCACATGTGGCTGTCACAGGCTCTGTCGGCGGGCGGGCGGCTTGTTGTGGACGGGTGTGACTTGCAATCCAAGCACCGGACATGTCGGGTTTTTGGACACCAAGAAGCAGACCCCACACACACAGACCCAGTATCAAATTTGAGGTGGGAAACCAAGACACCAACCCCGGAAAAAAAAAAAAAAAACAGACCCTTGATAGCCCGTTTCGACGCCTTCCATCCCGCCAGCGCCATCCGCTTTCCCGAGGATGGGGCTTAAGGAGGGCAGCCCCAAGCTGATCAGCCGCAGCCCCGCGAGCAAGGCCACAGACTCCAACCAATCCAGGGCGGAGCCCTGGCCCCGATGTGTGGCATGGGGCGGTTGGCTCAGGAGGTTCGCTGGTGCCTTCGCAGGGAATGAGAACTGGAAGGACTCCCCAAAACAGCCGTTCTCTGCTTCCTTTAAGGGTTATCCCCTGGGTGCATTCCCGAACCACTTGCACCGGCAAGCGAAAAGATTCGTTAGCTGAACTGGGATTTTTCAAGATCGGGAAATTGGAAAGTGCCTAGGGCAGAAGGCTGGAAGGGGATTTGCAATAGCGAGCCAGGCGGTTGGCAACAAGGGCCATCTATCTGTCCCTAGTGTTGACCCCATATTGATCAACCCCTGTTGATTAATAGCGAATTGTTCCCCTCAAAAGTGGGGGGGATTCCCCACTAAGTTTAGGGACACTCCCCTAATAGCAAGTAATATGGGGTCAACATCAAGAGGCTAGCCATTGAAACGAAGACCAGGCATCCCTGCCAGAGACGCATTCTGTTATGCAGGGTTCAGGTGGGTTTGAAGCACAGGGAGGTCCATCAAAGGGCTACATGGCCAATGCATGGCGTGCCAGGGAACAGGCCAATTGGGAGTACTTGCATGCCCGCAATTGTGCTCCAAGAAGTTCACGGTCGCTAGCTCGCACGGGATTGGCTTTAGGCTTTAGACCTAGGACCTGTGGTGTTCAGGAGGCGGTTATGTGACTAGGCTCTAGGCACGCCAGCCCGGCTAAGGAACTATTGTTTAGAAGTTACACTGACGTGGCCTGGCTGCAAATTGGTGCGTGTAGAGTTCGAACACGCTGCCGCGCTGCTTTGGTAACAAGCTTTGCGACTTGGCGGTTCCGTCTCGTGCAAGCGAGCCACAGGCAATGACGGTATTCACAGCTCCTCTGCTGCGTTTAGGGGGGCCTGAATGCCTCAATAATTCCCCTGGCACGGGTATCCGTTGGTGGAAATTCGCTGCTTGGGGATCACTCGATTTACGCTTGACCTTCGCCCCTTGCGCTCTTTTTGGAATGCTTTCGGATGCCCAAGGATCCCAAATCAGCAACCTGGCCGCAAGTCCAGGAGCTCGGGGGTCTTTTTTTTGGCGCCTCGCCTCGCCTCGCTTGGAGGTTTTCATGGGCCCGAACCCAAAGAACAAGCATAAGAGAACGGCAGGCAAGCTTTAAAGAGATTCCCATCACTCATCAGGTTGTAATATAGGTCACTCCCCCCAAAACTGTGTGAAAGCCAATCAAGAGTGTACTCAGGCCTCAGCCTGTGTTTCTTCTTTGGGCACCGAGGTGAGGTCCCAACTTCATTGGTGCGATGCAGGCTGGGTGCGCAGGCTTCGTGCGTGAAACTATGCGAAGGTAGTGCGCAAGAGTCGAAGAGGCGAGTCCCCTGGGAGACAGACCTGACTTGGTGCAAGTATTGCCAGTGTTGCGGGGGCCGTGTGTTGATGAAGCCCTGGCCGATCAGTCGACGAGTATTTTGTTTCAGTGGGGCTCGCTGCTCGCCCGGCCGTAGAGCCTTTCCAGGACAAGCGGAGGCACTTTGATGAACCGGGCATCTTGGATTGAAGCCACGCTTTTGGCAGGAATCCAGTTTGGTGCCTGGTCTTTTGCGTTGGGCATGTGTTCCCCGCTGTTGCGAGAAACTGGACCCCCTTCGCAATCGCTTTGAGGTTATCTCTCGATCTTCCGGGGTTGTTCTAGCCATGAAGATGGCTGAGGAGCGAGCATCCTCTTGGCCGCGGTTGATGGGGTGCATGGCGCCTTGTCAAGGAAGGGTCATGGGGACGCAGAGCAACCCTGGCTTGTTGGTCTCACTGCCTGGCAATGGAAAGAATCAAATTGGCGGCCTCCAGGATGCAGTGCTCAACAGGCCGGGAGGTACCCAGCAAGTGGTTAGTAAGACCCACTTATGTCCATTTTTTGTGGTTCTAGCGGGTATTACCCACTTGCCTGACGTGCAATGCTCCTTTGAGCGGGGCATCACGTAAATCTGCGGGGTTATGGATGTCTTTCTCTTTGTTTTGTTTGGCTGGCTCGTGCGGGAGCATGGCTGGCTCGCACGCACCGAGGTGCTCCCCAGATGGGGATTCGGGTGTTTCTGGTCCTGCGGGGCTCCGGCTTTCGGCTCTGGCCCGGGCCCCCCTGGAACCCAGGAAGCATTGCGTTGGTCGTATTACATATGTGCCGGGGTGCAACACCCTATTCCAGGGCCCTTGCAACCTACGTTCTTGCATGGTGTATTGGTTCGTCATGACCCTATAGGATCAACCTTAGCCATGACCGGCTTGACGCGTGAAACTAGCATGCTGACACTGACACAGAGCCAATTGACTTTCCTGGGTTCCAATCCGTCAGATTGGCGTCGGACGCTTGGCTGCGTGGCCGGCGTGCGGCAAAGCGCCACAATTGGCTTCACCCAGCCGCCCGAACAAGCGACAACTGTATCAACTGTGTTGATGCGATCTGGCCCCCTTGATGCGGGTGGTTGGGCCGGCTGCATTTGCAAGTGCCAGCGGATTTACTCGGTGTGGAAGGCTCGCAAGCAGAACCTGCCACTGCAGGTCCGTGGCGAGTAACTGGCCCCGGGCAGTGCTTTGGTTGCTTTGCCACTTTCCTCTGTCTTGTTCGGTATAGTTGCAGTGGGCAAGACTAGGACGCGAGACCTTGCCTTCCTCCCCGGGTGGTGCAGAATGGTACAACTTTTCCGGCCGTTTCAATGGCCACTTGGAAGATGGGGAGTGGGTGGTCCTCGGGCTGCCTCGTGGCGTTGTTCAGCCGCTCTCTCATTTCCATTGCTTAGCTTGGGCTTTTGTTTCAGTTTGGGTCGTTTTGTTTTTGTATGTGGCATTGTTGTGAGGCGTTTTGCCCTTCAGGACTAGCTCCCCCCCAATATTAGCATGAGACTTCCTCACCGGAGGGTGCTCCACTTGGCTCCTTGTCTGCACTTCTCCGCAGCTGTTGCCCAAACGGGGAGGGCCATTCAAAGTCCAATGTGGGTATGGGTCAAAATAAAACCACCAGGGGGACCGCAGGTTTTAGTCTTTGGTTCCATTTACCAGGGTTCCATTTTTGGTACGCTTTTTTGACCCACAGCCAGGTGACGAAAGATGGTGTGTGTCTGTGTGTCTGGGGGCAAAGCGGACCCCGAGAAGCAATGAGTGAGCAACGAAACAATGGCTAAGGGTCGAAGACGAGGAACATTGTTCGGCGCCAGTGCTGAAAAAATATCGCGAGATGTGATTGTGCCAAGGTGGCCAGCAAGTAATGGGGTCACTATTTTGACTTCAGAAAATGCGGTTGTTTGCCGGAACCGACGTATATATGTGTATATGCATATGTTTATGTAGATGTATACGTATATGTACATGCTTATGCTGATGCTTGTGCTTATGCTTATGTTCATGTATGCATGTACAGATGCACATGTATACGTGTGCGTGTGAGCATATGTCAGTTTTTGTGGATGTGTATGCAGTGCCGGCAGATAAATATGTGGATGCATCAGAGGTAGTGTATTGTTCCTCGTTAATCCGCTTGTGTGAAGTTTGTAGTTGACCAATTTTGCAATCTGGGTGTTCATTTGTCGCCGAACTTGTAGATACGCTTTTGCAAATGTGTACATTCATGCACACTTGTACTACAAATCTATGTGTAAATCTGTATGCATGTTTACTCGTATGTGCGGGATCTTGCACAAAACTTGTCCTGGTGGCAACTTGGCCGAGGACACTTCGCATTGCGCTTGGAGATCACGCAGTGCGAGTGCGATTTCGGCCAGAAAACTGGCTCCGTCGCAGCCGTCGGAAAGACTTGAAGACTGTTGATTCTTTGGTCCTGTGCGACTTTGGCCCCTGGCAATGTCACTTTCCTAGTTTATACTTTTTTGCGCGAAGTGAATTAAAGGACCCCGCCACCGCAACAGCTTTCGGCGAATCCACCTTGGAACGTGAGGATTTGGCCCCCTGAGCTTGTGCAACTGCTTGGCGGGTAGTTGAAATTGCTCCTTGCATGCTTTTTTGGACCGAAAGGGGCTGAAGGACAGTTTCGCCCTTGGATCCCTTTGGCGCACTCGGCTTCTTCAGCTAGCTGCCCATGTCAACAAACAGAGAGCCTACGCGTGCATAAGGCCTTTGATGAAGCCAATGGGACACGCCAGGCACATATACAGAACACCACGCTCTTGCCACCGTCTCACCCGCGACAGCCTCAGAGCCCCAAGATTTTTGCGTCGGGTTTTGGATCTGCTCTGTTCGTTGTGCATCTTGCGCGACGGCGGTTTCCAAGCAGCGATTCCTTCGTGGCCGCGTTGCCAGCGTTGGAGCATTCTTGCCAACGTGTTGAACACACGCACACCATCATGTCCAGGCATGCCTTCTCACAAGCCCGAGAGAGTGAGGCTTTTCACAGTCACGCATCTCAGAAAATACCAGGCCTTTTCAGTAGGGATTTAGGCAACCTGTCATATGTGTTGTTGGTTTTTCCCCAGAAGCACCGCGAAGGGTTCTTCTTCAAGAAGCAGTCGCTCAATGCGCTGTGCCCGTGTCACGGTCAACAAAAATCCTGGTTTCCACTTCACTTTGCCCCGGATGAACCCTCTGCGTGGATTGTGCGTGTTGGGGTTGGACAACTCGTGGTTTTGTGCAAGTTATCTTGATCTTAGAGACGGATGAACCCTTTGAGTGGATCAGGAGTGAAGGAACTGGACGGAACGATCGATGGATAAGGGCGCGATCCATCGATGGCAGGGTCGTGATCTTGGGTTTCATGAACAAGGGCGCTTGCTAGACGGCAGGAATGAAGTGTCTAACGTTGGATCCCTTGAATGTGCTGACAGTCCACTGCCCCAATACCACGGCGTTACTCACATCAGTTTCCTTTTTGTGTCGGGTTTGCCGAGTAAAACGCACCAAAATGTACATTGCAATGCTCCCAGAGCAAAATCTAAGCTGGTTCGGCTTCCCTGTGCTTCCGGGCCTCTCGTGGTCAAGTGTTCTTTTCCAGCGATGTTGATTTGAGGCTGGCCTTTGGATTCTGTTTTGCCAGCTAAAGGCTCGCTTAAATCTGAAGCCTGTGGCCGAACTCTTGGAGAGAAAGCCAGGCCAAGTCTACTGCGGTAAGCACTTTCGGCCCATGAGTTGGTGTTCGTCTGGCTCTACAACTGCCTCCAGTTGTGAAATGCATTTTGCAGAAGAGTTCTCCAGGCTTCCAGCGTGGCCTGAAGTCAATGGCTGGGGGAAAGGGGCCTTGGGCCTCCCGAGAGCTCACGGCGAAGGTTCCTGCAGAAGATGCGCGGCAAGATGGATTGGGCCAGGGCCCTGGAACCGGAGGGGCAGGGGCCAAGAGACTTTTCGTTTCTGGCATGGCATGGCCCAAGCTGAGATAGGCGAGGCAGGAAGTGGCGTAGAGCAAACATATTGGCAGATATTTACTTGATGCTTGCTGAAGGGCGTGAGTCAGCAACTCATTGCTTTTCGGCTGGTTGAGCACCAAAGACGGCAAAGCGGTTGCATCCGACACGCCTGCGACACATTTGTCGGCAGCATGGTCCTCAAAGCGTGGCTTCACGCCAAGCCCCCGCCTGTTGCTATGTATACATACACACACACACACACATATATATATATATACATATGTATAGATATTTGTCTTTTTGCGCAAGGTGTCCACTTCCAACTTCTCATCCCTTCCGTCGCAGCACGCTTACCAGAGCCTGCCAAGTCCACTGGGTGAAGCTTAGGTTTTGGTGGATGCCCCCTGCTCACAGACGGGGGCCCTGCGAAGGAACCCGGACATGAAGTGGCCGCGGGCTCGGTTCGGGGGCGTTACACCTCCTTCGGTCTGGCTTCTGGATGCCTAACACGCCTTTGCAGTTGGTGTATTTGGTGTTGCTGTTGAAGTAGGTGCAAATGCCTGAGGGGCCGTGGTCTTGGGTTGCTCTTCCAGTGGTTTTCTGTCGGGTCAATTCGGCTCACACAGCTTCAAGTCACAGTGTCGCATTTCTGTTCCCTCATGATTGATGTCGACCATCGTCTGGGAAGTGCTTGGAAGACTTGCACAAGTTTGAGCGCGGCAGTTGGCGACGGCGAGCAAGAAAACGAGGGAAAAGGAACGATTATCAAACCTACATATCTGTGGCTCAACCGAGCCCACACATGAAGGATCCTCTGGAGGTATTTAATGTATTTGTATTCCAGGCCTTGGAATTCATTGAGCTCTTGCAAGTCAGATCCACTGTTTCGGCCCTGCGAAGCTCCGGCTGTCCCAAACCAGACCAGCTCATCTTCCCCCCGCACCTGGGCCGGTGCCCTCCCCAAAAACTAGCGTGGCACCTCAGAAACGGTGCTGGAGCCTTTGCTAAACCATGGTCCCAGCCAGGGTCCTGGCCAGGGACCTGGCCCCTTTCCGACTTCATGATTTG
>CAUJNA010000566.1:110000-196257 GCA_963377175.1 Effrenium voratum | reverse complement strand
GGACAATTGAAGCTTGAACTCCTCCTGTTTCTGTGAGTTCTCATTGAGGGCTCCGGACACCCTATCACTGAACTGCTTCAGGTCGGTCGCAGGAACGAGATGCTGAATATACGTCTCGACGTTCCCACGGATGGTTCTTTCCCTTGATATGGTTCCCTCAATCTCGATGACACTGCGAGAGTTCGCCTCAACTTCGTCTTTGATTTTCCGAACTTCAGCCTCAAGAGCTCCGATCTCAGAGAACCTAAGGAGCTGGACCTTGACGTTCTCAAGTGATTCGGCCTGCTCGCGAAGTCCAGCAGCAGATGTGACGATCGAATCAGATCTCTCATCATACATCTTGAAACGCTCATTCGTCTCCTTCTCGCTTCGGGCGACCCACTCGTGGAAATCACGGAACTTAGCCTCGTGTTTTGAGAGAGTTCCGGCGACGGCAGAGAAAGATGATTCAACCTTCTTCTCGAAGGCGTCAACACGGTTATTGATCTTCTTGATCTCACCGACGCAAGCGTTGATATCATCCCTACATGACCGAATCTCAGTTCTGCACCCCTGGATTTCGGCCTTGCACCCCTTGACCTCGTTGTGGATCGCGAGAAGCAGTCGTTGAAGCTCAGATGCAACAGGATGGCCGCCACTTGTGGAAGCAGACGGAGCAGGACGACTATCAGCGTCATGATCTCCGCGACTATTTTCTTCCCTGTCGGGAGTGCAGCCCGGAGTTCCGATTTGAAAGAATGCGGGAACGAGGGAGTCGTTAACCGGTTGATTCGAAGGAAGCCCTCCATATCCAGGGGCAACAGCGCTAAGTCCAGGCCTCCGGTTCCTAGGCGTAGAGTTAATCCCGTCATCAGTCTCCTTCTCGGACATCGGGGCATTGGAGCTGAGCCCAGACCCCGCAGAGTGGATAGGAACGTCAATAGGATCGTGATGAGCTGGGGGATTAGATCGCAGTCGGAGAGCAGCTTCACGTCTCTCGGGTGACTCAGAGCTCCTCTTTGTGGCTCGTGAGTCAGTGCCGGTTTGTCCCGACACATTATCAAATGATGATGATCCGCGAAGTTGAGCTTGATCTGGATTAGGTTGAGTGAGATCAAGCCGTTGAGCAACGTCACCATTGAGTGGCTTAGGGGAAAGTACTTTGGCAACGCGGCTCGGCGGGAGCGATGTAGTTCGTCTCTCTGGTGTGACCTCGGCCTCATCGATTACATCAAGGATCCCAGGAATGGTTTCATCATCTTCATTTCCTCTCCTGGGTGGCTGATGGAAGGGGATGTCGAGGAGGTCAAATGGAGTAGAGCCAATACCAATCCTGCTCGGATCCATCGCTGGTACGGTGGCTGGACTGCTCCTCGAGGTCGATGACGTCGGGGGCGGACTCTTTTCGAGTCTGACGCCGATTGAACGCCGCGAAGAGACCGGCATGGCTTCTTGACGAAGAGGAGGAAGGATTTGGGCCTGCTGTTTCGCGGCCCGATCCGATCGTACCTGATGTCCGATTTGGCGGATTTGAGCCCGCGTTGTAGCGGTTCGCATCCCGACCTCGGGTACCTGAGGAAAGCGGTGGATTCGGACCAGCGTTGTAGCGGTCCGCATTCCGGTCACGGGTACCTGACAGGTGAGATGATACTGCATCAGGGATGAAGTCCATATCCGCCGGACTGGGGTGATCGTGAATGATGTCAATGTCGGATGAACCTGAGACGGGAGGAGGGCCAGCTATTTGCGGCCAATCCTCAATCGCCCGTTTGCCCACCTCGGGTTGGGCCGAACCTGCAACATGAGAAGGGGAGAAATCTTCAATGGGGTCATTTTCTCCATCATGAGGAAAACCCTGAGTAGGCTCATGCGACGGCAGGGCATCAAAGGATCTGTCAATTCGGGAAGGCTGAGACCTCCAATCAGCATCAAAAAGGGATTGAAAATCCAGATTCCCAACCGAAACGGGGGCACCCGAGTTAAAGTCGAGCCGACCGAAATCAGGCGGTGTAGCCTGCGATCCACTGCCGAGGAGTTGGTCAAACTGATCCCATGTAAGGGACCATGATTGAGCCGGCTCCGGATGAGCAGCATGATGGATAGCCCGGTCCTCGATCTGGAGCGCCACGAACGGAACAGTAGGCGAAATCGATGAGGGCACCTGATTTGGAGGAACCTCAGCCTCTTCTAGAGGGGGTCCGTCCTCGATCTGGAGCACTGCCGCCGGGATAGGGGCCTCCGCATCCTCATCAAACACAACCTGAGAAAGGATCCAATCGTCCGTGATCACCCCGAGATTGGGCTCTGCGCCCACCATCGGGGGGATGGGCCACAGCCGGCTGTCTAAGCCGGAAGCAGCAGGCGCGGCATTGCCGCGAAGGGCGTTGGCCTCGTCGTCCACGAAGCCCGGCCCACGATGAGAAGCTCCGGGGGACGCCATTGCTCGTACAAGTAGGCGATGGGAGCAGGTAGCGGGTCACGTCCCGCAACCGGATCACCAGCCCCAGCTTCTAGCTGGTACGGCTGATAACCCGTGGTAATGGGAGAGGTGTTGTCCTCGACCATCTTTGTGGCGCCGGGTCTGTGGTTCAATTCCCGCCGGGGACGCCTACCATGGAGGGGAATCGGCAACTGGTCGGTTGATGGCTGGGTCAGTGGCGGTGCGGGCATGGTGGTTCCCATGGTGGGCGTTCCCAGCATACGGCTGATAACCTGCGGTTTTGGGCGGAAAGGGCGTTGCCCAGGGAATCAAAAAGGGTTCACGTAATCCACGAAGAACCCAAAGAACCCGGACTCACGACTCAGTGGACTGAAGCCGGTGACCAGGTTGAAGGACGTGATGATTGAGGAAGAGGTGGTTGAAGTGAAGGTTAAACAGCAAGTTGCAAAAGATCACCTTAACCAGGCCCAGGCAAGTCCTGCCGCAGCACCACCTACCTCCTAGCACCAGCCCACCCCAGCGCCGAGAGTCCTTTCTCGGCGACGCAGCGAGATGCCGTGCTATGGCGAGTGCCGTGCTACCAAAACTAACCTGACGGGAGGTTAAACTTGAGCCAAACGGCCATTCGGCCGTTTTGCCACATGATGAAACAACACGTGAACAAAACACACCTTTAAAACCAGCAGCAAAAACCGCTCCCACTGGAAGTCGCATTCCCACTGAAAAAAAACCGTCCACCGCTCCCACTGGTTCCGGGCTCAGGAGATCCAAGGCACATCGCCGCCGCCGCAGTAGGCGGCGTTCAGCCCCAGGCCGCTGCTGATGTCGTTGTGGGCCCCAGAGGTGGGGCAACCGTGGCCGTCGCCTGTTGGAAGAACTTAAGCTTACCCCTTAAAACTCCAAGCCCTGGGGAAGTGAATCTTTTACATACGTTACCCAAAAAGTTGAAAAGTTGTGTTTTTAAGAGGTAAGTAAGGGAACTTCGAGCAAATCACTCACGAAAGAACTTCCTTCAAACCTCTCACTTCCTCGCTGAAAATCGCGAAAACATGTCCAAACTGGTGTAAAGTCAACTAGGTCCTCCAGTAGAGAGGTTAGAATAAGGGTACCAACTTTTTTCAGGATGCTTATTTTAGGGAACCCTCCCCCACACGGAGAGAAAGGGGCACCTAGCTGGGGGACCTAGGAGGCGAAGAACTTGTTGCGGTCACGATACTCTGGCAACATGGGTCTTTGGGATTTTTTTTTCAGGATCCCCCCCAAAATGGATTTTGGTTTTCCTTGTGTTTCCCTTTAATACCAGCCCAAAAAAGGGGACCCTCAAACTGCCCTTAACAAAGGGGAACCACACAAAGATTTTGGGGCCTATGGCCATTTGAGGGTCCAGGTACCCAAAATGGCACCGTAAATGGAACCAATGACTAAAACCAGCGTATCCCTAGGTCTTGAATTTTGGGCCACACTCAAATGGAATGAACCGTTTGAGGATTCCCGAATGAAGGACACCAACAGTTGGATAGTTTACAGGGGTCATTCCAATTCTCCTTCCCTGCATCTCTCGCACCATCGAGATAAGTTAACTTCCCTGCCAAGTATGGAGAGCTTTGGAACTTTTCTAGGGGTTGATTCCCCATTCTGTTCAAAAACCGATCGCTGTTTCCCCAGGGTTTGGGGTGGTTTTTAGACAGAAGATGCCTGGGTTCAGAATGGTACCCCTGGAACTTTATGTATGGACCAAATATCTGGGCACGAGCCTTCCCCATTCTTTCCAGGCATCCTTCAGTCTTCTACCCCTAGATTTGATATGCCTGGAAATGGAAAGTACTCCTAAAGCAGAAGTCACTGGACCCGCGGCATTGTTTTGGCGCACACCCCACTGGCTCGCTGAAGTCCTTCCAGTTGTTTTCGTTGCAAGCGGCAAAGATGTGAGCTTCCCAAAAAGGGTTTGGGCTGGTGTCCCATTTACCCTTTGGTGCCATTTGGGTACCTGATCCTCAAAATACCCACTTGAAAATGGCCATAGCTGGAGTGCTTCCCCTTTTTTAGGGTAGTTTTAGTTGCTGGTTCCATTTACTGTTCCAATCTCGCCATTCATCTAAACCACCAATTGAGGGAACACAAAACATGTGGGTTGCGACCCTCCCGCACCCCACTCATCCTCTTCCCTTTGTTTTCTCCCGGAAAAAGACCACATACATCAGGCATTGCTAAAGTCCTTCTATCTTGGCACCGTGCAAACTGGGTGGCGAAGCTGGAAAAAGATCTTCCCAGTCATGGGCAAATCCTTTCACAGTTCCTCCAAGTCCTGCAACAGAAGTGCTAGCACTGGCACCATGTTTGAAGTATACAGTCTTGCCCGGATTCCCCATTCGAATGGAAAGTTTTGTGAGCGATGTGTTAGGAAGTTCCTTTTGGTCTCGTGGTTTCCTGCTGGTTTCGACCAGGGGAGAATCGCGTTTTTAGGCACCGATCGACCCCTACAAGAGAACAAACATATGCGGTAGATGCATGCGGTGTGTTTGTCAAGAAGAGTCCCATTTTTGTTTGAGAGTGGTGCGCTTGGATGTCCCTGGACCCTCAAAACTAGGCTGGAAAAACCGGACCCCAGCAAATATAAATATATATATATATATGTTTTTGCCTGGTTAGTGGAAAACAAAGGGACCCCAAACAAACAAACAAGGAAAAAGGGGAGCTAATTCTGGGGAAGAAAATACCCTTGAAAATGGGTTGCGGCCCCAAAATCTTTGGGGTGGTTTCCCTTTTTTAAGGCTAGTTTGAGGGTCCAGGTCAACATAAACTCAAGTTGTCCTCTATCGTTGACGGACAATATGCACGTTTGTTCAGTGTTCGCTGGGAGTGCCTAAACCTTCAGCATCCCCCTGGGAAACACCGGTGCAAATGCGCATCAAATCTGATGCAGTATGGGTCTGTCTTTTTTGAGGGTACCTGTTTGTGTTTTATTTTACAGGGCAACCACAAGAAACGCCACCGTTTTTGGGGGTGTCCTAGATATTTGGTTCATATATAAATCCTATAGGGGTACCTTCCCCATTCTTTCCAGGGATGTGTCTTCTCAGGAAACCATCAAAATCCTAGGGAAACGGATCCGGTTTTGGAAAAGAACGATGGTTGACAACAATGGAAAAGGAATCAACCCCCAGATTCATGGTACCTTTTGGGGTAAACCGGTTGGAGGGGCAAATTCAAGAACCCACAAAAGAACGAACTGGGCCTTCTCAACCATTTGGACCGCCATCGTTAGGCTAAAAGGGCCAAGTCCCGGCCTGCCATCATGCAGAACATGCACGGCTTGCCGCAGCCGCTGATGTGCAGATTGGAGTTTCGGCAAATGGGCCTCCGGAGTCTTTTCTTTATTCTTCTTTTTTGCGGATCTCGTGTTGTTTTTTGTTTGAAGGGACCCGGTTTGCAGCTAGGGGCAACCGAAACGGAAAGGAAAATTGGAAATCCTCCCAGTTGCTCAAGTCCCCTGGAAAACATGGGAAAACATGTCCAGTAGTGAAACCGATTCCCTTTAAAACCAAGAGAAAAAGATACAAAACATATAGATTTCAGCTTATGGAAGACTCCATTTTTTGGGGGGCCCGAAGGTCCCCGGTTTGAGGTGAAAAAAGGGCCCTCTGGCTTAGGCCGTTTCCCCCTCCTGGATCAAAGAAACTGGGTGTGTTGAGGCGACCTGGAGTCTAAACAATGGTGGGTCACGCGCCAAAATGGGGTGATGGACCCATTTTTTAGTTGGGTCATGGAGACATGGAGACTCCAGGTAGTTGGTGTTAAAAGGGGAACCAAAGGGAAACTAAAGGGAAACCAAAAGGGAAACCTGTCTTTGAACCAAAGGGAAACCAACCTTTTCTTTGAGGTCCCCGAATTCTGACTCCATCTTTGTAGTTGTTTTTTTGTCGGGGAGCCAAAATAAAACCAACCTCTTGGGTCCCCTAGGCTTCAAGCCGGCATCTTTCAAGCAGGCTGGGATTCAGAACTCTTGGCCTGGGATATACAAATCAGTGAAAGCAACTCCCTAGGCTTCAAGCGCCATGAAAAGAAAGGACCCAACTTGGATGACAATCCTTAGGTAAACAATGGTGGTATGAGCCCCCCATTGTTTTGATGGTGGACTGAATCCCAGGGAACTAGCACAACTCACAACTTTGGTCTATCCCATTGAGTTTCCCAGCTTTTCACCCCAGCCCAAACAAGCCTCTACCGTAGCAAACCTGACGCCATGAATCCTTTTGACCACCCCATGGCAACCTACATGTGTGGCTTTGTTCGGAGAGCCTTCCCCAAAAGTAGGTTTTATCACAAGGGGACCCCTCACAAGAAAAACGCACCTATATACAGGGAAATGGAACCACTGCCAGAACTCTCCCCCCAACAGCTGTCAACTGGCGTGTTCAGTGGCGTGTTTTTTTTTCTTCGTTTTTTGAGAAGCAACCAAACAAAAGCAAAGTCAGCAGTTAAACATCTCGTGACCGCAGACCTCCAGCCCTTCAAAAAAAGGGGGGGGGGGTCGGTCTTTTCTGGAGACCCCCTGCCAAACATATTTTCCTCTTACGGCCATGCTTACCTGGACGCTCCGACTATTCCCTTTAAAGTGGGCTACCCCAAAGAACTTGGGGTGAATGCCAACTTCGTTTCTCTTTGTGAGTAGTCGACCCAGCAAAAGTTCTGATTCACAACGGCATCCCCAAATGGTTTGGGCCAGTAGCTTGAGGCCCAGGTCTGAAACCCTTACAAATGCCTATGGGTCAAAACCCAAATCGTACCCCCAGTGAACATCCCACTCCCCACTCAAATAGACCGAAATACCCATGGCACCATTGGTGTTGACCCACGGCCAAATGGGTTACTGCCTCCAGAAATGGGGCTTCCAATTCTCTTGGGTCATTAAACCTCGCCCTCTTCCAACCCCAAAATGACTTTTTTGCTTCGGCCTTCCTTTTGGCTTCCCTAAAGCCGACCGGCCTCAACAAACCTTGAGGGGGTGTCCCAATTGCTCGCTTCGGGTTCTCCCGGGGGGTTGCACGAAATCGCTTGGGGTGGTTCCTGTCCGTCCGCTTGGGGGTTTGCAGATGTTTGCCTTTTGCTCGGGACCCCGAGCTAAAAAATAAAATGAGAACTGTTGGCAGGGGATCTCAGCTCGGTGGCGAAATCTGCGAAGCCCTGTGAAAAGTGACGAACTTTAAGTGGCTGAATTCGGAAAACCCACAAATAGTTGGCCAAAAGTTGTTCAGTCCTAACATCCCTTGGCAAACTGCAAAGGAAAGGGGTGGGTTGTGGTTGGGAGGTGCTCCGTTTCCCCTTTCTGCCCGGAAACCAGAGGTTCCAGAAGACCTCAAACGCACCGAAGTCAGGACAGCCCAGTCAGGACGGGCGCCGGTCAGCGACTCGCGGGGCTCCGGGCTTTGGGTCGGCCACGATGCTCCCCGCGCGGAAGAAGGCGGGCGCGCGGTTCCGATCCGAGCCAAAGGCCTCAGACGGAAGCTGTTGCTTCGCTTCGCTCACGCGTCACGTCGATGCCTCGTCGGTTTTTGTTTTTCAGTCTTTTTGTGCTTCTCCTTTTTGTTTCTCCCCGCTTTTTTCGGAGTTGGTGGTTGTCTTCTTTGTCTTCTCGCCTTTTTGGAGTTGGTGCCAGGTTTGGGCTGGTTTCTTCAAAGGAAAACAGGAGGAAAACCAAAGTTCATGTTGATTGTCGTGTTAGCTTTTCTTTGTGGAGTTGGTACCCCTTTTTTACCCTCCTGAACTACCAACTTGAAAATGGGCTATGGCAAAAAACACTTCTGGGGTGGTGTCCATTGTTTAAGGGTTTGAGGGTCCAGGTACCCCCACTTCTTGGGCTGGTATTAAATGGGAAACCACCAGGAAAACCGAAATCCATTTTAGGGTCTTGAGAAACAACACCCCAAATACCCATTGGCCATGTTGCCGGAATATCATGATCCGTCAGATGAAAAAAATCCACGTGCTTTCCAGGCTTGTTGGCAAACAAACCCTTTTGTGCCAGTGGCCGGTGTGCCGGGGAAAATGCAGGGACCCACACATCAAGGCCCATGCTCGTTAAGGGCCAAACACGCCGCGAAGGAGGGCGGTTTTCAGGTCTGAGAGGGCCCCCACTTGCAGGCCTAAGCCTCATTTTGGAGCCTCCGGGGCTACAAAAAAGCGGCGTGGCTGGAAAGGCCGGCTATGCAGGTGGAGCGAAGGCGTACCCGTCCTTGACATTATGATTTGCCTGAGGGCAAAACCGAAATAAGCAAACAACCAAACCTCACTCAGCCACACCGCCCACAAAGACGCAGCCATATGGCCATGGGTCAAAATCCCGTACCCCCAGTGAACATCCCAATCCCCACTAAAATAGACTAAAATGGGTGGCGCACCTACCCCAAAATGCTACCATTCGTTTTGACCCACAGCCAGATTAATTCCCCTGGACGCGCAAGGAGTGGCCAGCTTGCAGTTTTGCCTTCAAAGGGACCAAACTTAGACCTAGGAAGTCGGAGATGCATCTGCATCCAAGTTCGGCCATTTCACCCAGAGACCTGGCGGTCCAAATCTCAGGGGTGTTTGGACCGTGCTACACCTCTCACCTTTTGAGTGAAGAGGCAAAACAAACCACACTTGTTGTTTGCCGCTACAATGGTCCTGAACTCCGGGAATAAGACCTATTTCATTCACCTTTTTGAGAGTGACGCGTGACTGACGTCCAGCGGCTGACAACGGATGGGCATGCTTTTGTTTTCAGCGGACAGCTGTGGGTCTCGACAGGCCCTGGGGTTTGGGGCTTGGGAGCGTTTCAGAGATAGCAACTTGGGGGTTCCTTCCTTTTGTTCCGAGGCGGGGGATAGCACCTAGGCCTACTGTGTAGCTCACTTGCCGCGAGGTTCGATAAAAACCGATCCCTCCACATTCCTTGAAGCAAACCGGTCTTAGAGAGGGTTCCTCTGACTACTAGACTACGATTCATCCAAAGTTAATGTACTATGTATTTCTAAAGGTGGCTGCGTTTGCTTTACTCATCTCTCTCTCTCTCTCTCTCTCGCCAGCTCAACCTTGCCCAATCTTTCGCCACGCTGCGTGTCGCCAGGTGTTCCAATCCGGGTACTTGGACAACTTGTGGGAATTCTTGGTCATGAGACTCTGCGGTGTGCCTCGAAACGAGGATTTTGAAGCCTTCCGCCCAAGGGTCCTCCGGGCCCCCCCCCATGAAAAAACCCAAAGCGGCCAATTCCTCATAGGCCCTCAAAAACAACCCATTGTGAGGCCCCAAGATCAATCGGGACCCTTACGGTGGGAAAATTAAAGTGAACAGTTGGGTGGCGCGTCTGTTTTAGAGTCTTCTTGTTTGGGGTTGGATACAAAGGAAAACCTTTGGGTGTGGTTTCCCGCTCAACCATCTAGAATGTAATTCTGAGGATCACACTTTGCTGGGCCCAGTTGGATCTTTCCTTTGCAAAGTTGGACGCGCACTGAGCTGATGCCAAAGCAAGTAACCGAACTGTTTGTGTACCACTCGTCTTACCAAAGAGTTCAAAGTCCAGGAACTCAGGGAGTGTGAAACATGGCGGATCCAACAAATCTAATGTTTGAGAACCCACGAATGTTTCCCGCATGTCTGGCAATGCTCTGGAACTAGGATGCGCAGCTACAAACATGAACTTGGTATGGCTACAAGAAACGGGACTCTGTGGAAACTCAAACATGAAACCTGTTCCCAGATAGTCCCTTGGTACCGTCTTAGGGCGCCCAAAAGAGGGTGAAGTTGCATCCTCAGGCCCTTCGAGGCTCGGTAGCCGGCAAGTTCAAAGTGAGAAGCGTTTGGCCGTTGCAGGGTTTCTGGGCCATTCCGTGCAGTCGACTCCGTTCCTCAGCTCCCTTCTGGGTGGCTTGGTTTGCTGGTTACAGGAATTTCTGGGGTTCCCAAACCCTATTTGGTTCCAAAAGGAGCTGTTCAAAGTCCCAAGCCAATCCACCAATTCAGGGGTAGCTGACTTTCTGTTGGTGAGCAAGTTGAAAAACTTGCAAGTTACCACAGGCGATTGGTTGCTTTGAAACAGGGAATCAGCCAAAAGTAACACTAAAGGCTTCCGAGGCGAGAACTGGCTATGGCTGCCAGAAGAACCAGGGTGAATGAGCAATTCTGCGCCCAGCCCTTGCAAAATTCCCCGCGGTGAGCTTTTTTTCGCCAACACTCACCAAAACGAAACGAGACCCAAACCATGTCATTGAGACAGCAATCCATGAATTCGATTGAGGCCCGAAGCCACACAAATATTATGGAGATCCTCTAAGAGCGGCCCAAACCTGAGATCCGGATGTTGGCACTGAAGCACGAAACTGGGCCTCAGCAGTAAGCACTACACCAATACATAATAGTGAGGCCCGGTTGTAGAATGTATATCTTGTTGCTTGATTCAAAGTGTCGATAAGATGATTGTATCCCAAGTCTACCCCTACCCCGGAGTAATACCGAACCAGTACTACACCAACCAAAGCAATACTGAATTGCTAGCAAGGTTTACACCAATAGTAAGGCAGTACTGAACCAGTATTACACCAATGCTATACCAATGCTAAACTCGACCTGGAGACATACTGCAATACAATCAGCACCCTCTCCTTCCCCTTGAAAATCACCCTCATTTCAATCTGGCCCAAATATGATGTTCAAGCCCGCCGCAAAAGGGGACTATAGGGGACACAACCCAAACTTTGCCAATACTTGCTGGACGTACACAAACGCGCGGTCAGACCCGCATTAAGACGCCTTTTCGGTCGATCCAACAACGGGGCGAGTCGGACCCAAAGTCCAAAGTCGCCTTTCGAATCGAAGTCGATCCTGGGACTCTTGTGGAAGGTAGCGGGGCCTGAGGCAAAGCAGGAATCCAGGAAGGCTCGCTTCAGGGCAACTTTTACCACCTGGACCTTCAATTTTTGAGAGTGGGAATACTGAGACGATAAGAAAAAAAACGAGAACACTGAGAAGCTCTAAGAAGAACCGCTTTGCAGAAAACACATTCTGGCATTGTTGACTCACATGGGCCCTTCACACAGCGTCAGGCATGGTCCCGCCAATCGAAGCTTCTCTGAAGAACGGCTGGCTCTAATAAAAACAATGTGAGATTTCGGCTTCGAGCTGGCCCCCTTTTTCAGGCCTCATGCGCTGCACCTTCAAGCAGTCTCAGCCAAATATGATGGTCTCCATGAGGTACCATGGTATTCAGCAAAAACCCAAGAGTATACCTCTGTCAGCTCGACATCGCGCAGACTACATACGGATGGCGCCAAGCAACGAAAGATGGCCAATATGCGGTCTATCTTTCGTTGCTTGTCGCGGTCCTGTCGACATCACACGGAGCACACGTGCTACAGTCCAAGTGAAGACACAAAAGCAGAACACTGAGACGCTGAGATTGGTACATTGAGTGCGAAGCATCGCGCGGCCATAAGTCATAACATCCAGCCGCGGCCCTTCAAGGTGCGGGGGGGGGGGGGAGCAACACACACAACCCAACTCCCCTTCCTCCACTTTGAAGGGCCGCGGCAGGATGTTATGACTTATGGTTCTGGATGAGGTTTCCAAGCATGCTGGTCTTGTTGCGGCGGCTGCGGCTGCGTAGCCGTTGCCGACATCGGGCTCTCCTAAGGTAACATGCAAGCCTGGTCAAAGTTGGAACTGCGCCTCAATGAAAGTGACCAAGGGCCCAGCTAGCCTCCACACAGCTCGCAATCAGGGCGCGCAACTCTCTGGCAACTTCCACAACCACCCTCGCCAAAAGGATGGCAGCGTCGGTACTAGTAATGTAGGTTAGGTTTTCAATCAACAGCACGCAGGCGAACACCAGGTAGGTCCATAACTTGCCGCGAGCGTCGAACTGCTGTTACGGGGATGCTCAATGGTGAAAAGGATTCCTTGTTGGTGCGCAAGGCAGGCTAGCCCAAGAGCACGGTTCCAAAGTTTATTCCCTTTGCGCACTTGAGGGTCTCGTTCATCTCCCTCAGGGCAACATTTGGGACGAAGAGGCCCCCCAGGGTCCAGGTTTCTCAACTGGCAAAGCAAAATAGTTGAGACTGCGCCGGCTTGCACACCTTGGCAAAGGTTCGGGAAATGGCAAGAGAGCGTCTCGTGAAGGGAAATCTGCAGAGTTGGACTTTGTGTGGATATAGTTCACACCCAGAGATATATTGCCAGCAATTGAGCACGGTAGCATTGTTCGCAATTTGCCGTTGACTTTGAACGAGCTGGAATGACCCTTCCCCAAACTCAGACACACCTGCGAATCAACTAGGAAAAGATGGATCGCATTGTGGTCCTTGTCAGCCGAACAACCTTCCTCTTGACTGCGAGCCCACGCAAGTTGAGATGAGAAGTCTGCCGGAACTTGTGTTGAGCAATAGTTCGCCACCTCAATCTACGGCCCAGCTCGTTAGTCTCCTCTGTGCAGCGCTTCTCATCCAAATTGCGGGAGCCCGGGACAGGGGCCCTTTCAAGGCGAACATGTTCAGCCCTGTACCGTCTGCGAAATAACTCCAGGGCAAGTTTGGCGGGGATGTCGGCCTCCGTGGTGCCGCCTGAACACGGGGTGGCGTGAGTCGCCAGCAATTTGGTTGATACCCGCTTTCGCATGCTCCAAACAGCAAGCGGAAGGTGAAATCCGGCACTGCGTAACCCCGTCGTAGGATGATCGCAATTCGTTTGCAAAGGCCTTGGCGGCTTATCAAAGGAGCTGCTCACACCCTTGACTCCGTCGACCTCCCCGCCCCAGGCTTTGAACCTGGGGCACCCGTAAGCATATCTAGCCGCACCGATTGCCTTCATGTCTTCGTCGTCTGGGTTTGGCGCTGGGGGGTGGGAACTCCGTGTAACTGGTTGCTTGTGTTTTGTTGCACAAATCCGCTTAACCAACAAGTCATCCAAATATACACCTTATACCACATCTGAGCACGGGGAGGGGCGCGGCCATTTTGTATAAGGAGACGTTCAGAAAGCAAACCTGCTCATTGCAATATCGGAAAGCCAGTCTGTAGCAGCGAGGATCTCCACCAAAATCCTTCACAACAGCAGCCGAAACTCTTCTCCCGAAACAATTCGCAGAAACAGCAAAAAGGGGGTGCTGAAGCATGTAGTAGAAGTTACGAAGATCTTCGCCGCTGCCACGCAGGAATTTGTGGTCCCGAAGAAGGAGCCGGGAAAGACATGCCGCGGAGGGCACCTTTGCCCATTTCAAGCGAGCCGTTGTTGAGTTTTGAGGGCGTCTGTCACATCTTAGTCGGTCCTATATATAATATTCATTCTTGGGCACGATGAAAACATCGCCCAGTGTCGCCCAGCAATGGCTCTCCCTGCGAAGTTTGCAGGATCTCACACCCCTCCTGTGAGTGCGAAGCAGAAGGCGGGCCAGCTCTTCTTCCCTTTCCCTAGCAACTTGGTGACATGCCACCGGAAGAGGAAAAGGCCACTGACCCAAACGAAGATCCCCAGGCACAGCGATGCGCTGTGGATCCACGGTCATCGCACTCACCCGTTGTCCTTGCGCTCACCATCCTGTGAAAAACTCCTAGTTCTCAGCTGCGGAGAACAAAAGCCTCGAATCTCGGCCAACAAGTTCCTGGCGCAGGAGGTAACCAGCTTCCCGCAATAAAAACCCGCTGCCGGCTTGTAACTCTCAAATCGTAAGGGCAACCCCAAAATAGCAAAGTTGAACCTGGCAAATAAACAGTTAACCCGTCTCTTTGCCCACCTCGTCCGTCTGGAGCCCTCGTGCGCTGCCACATCCTGCGCGGCACAGCGGTAGATCCCCACAGGTGCTTTTCAGGTAGCCCCGCACGTCCAGGCTTGTCCAGCCGCTATATCCCGAGATCGGAAATCACCTCGGTCTCGAACTTGCGGATAATCTTCCCCGCGGCTGCTTCTTCACCTTCTCGCGCATCTTCGTGAGGGCCGACACCGCTCTCATGCCGCCGAAAGAGCGAAGCAGGTGATTCCGACGGTGGCTCTTCCTCTGCAGGCGCCAGCGCTGGCGCCCACCGCAAGCTCGGCGCTTTCGTCCCTGCTGCTGCAACATCTTCATCAAGATCAGGGGCATCAGGTCGTTGGCCGACCCGCCACCCTGATAGACTGCAGCTTCTCCACCAAGTCCTCGGACTTCAGCTTACCCTTGCCCTTGGACGCCTTGCTCGCTAAAACCAGGGTCCTCTTTCCGTGGCCCCTTTTCCCCATCCGAGAGCTCGAAGGGCCTGGAGGGGCCTCGGCCTCGCTGCTCTCCAGTTGAACCTCGTCGTCCACGTACCAAGCTGCCAGACATGTTCGCGAAGACGGCAAGTCTTCTTCACAACCGGAGGGCGAATCCGGACGGCCTTCCACAAAGCTTCATTCAAGCTGGCAACTTGACGAAACCGACCGAGGAGCCAGACTGACTCGCCTTGACGGTGCCAGCAGAGACCTTCTTGACTGCTCCGGGAGCCACAGCAACCACACGTCAGACCCCTCCCGGCTGACGACCCAACCTGGTTAACCTCCCACCGGGAGCTCGTCCCCACCGTCCGTTTTCAAGACAAAGTACACCTTGATACCAACATGGCACTAACAACCTGCGGAGCCCATATGAGCTTGAGAATCAGCGGGTCTCGTGCTCCCTGCCCACGCTGCAAGAATTTCTCTGAACCTCTGCAAGGGTACTTTGAGGGTCCAGGTACGTAAATCAATTGGATACTGAAATCCAATCTCAGAAGCAAGCTCCAGCAAGACTGAATCCAAAGGAACTTACATCAATCATATCTGTAAAGGAAGCTCCAGCAATACTACACTACATAAAAGATAAACTTAGATCAACATCTCAAAGCAAGCTCCAGCGACACTAAATCAAATTGAACAAGCTCCATGCAGAAATTCTGAATCTAGTGCAAAGTCACATCCAGACATACTGAATCAAAGCAACGATCAACTCCATAGTCAAAAGGAAACTCCAGCAATACTCCATCAATTGGGAGTGCACTTGCCCAAAGGGCATAGAGCAAAAAGGTTCACCTTTGGGGGGACCTTGACTCAACAATAGACCAAACCAGGTTTTTTACCAACAGGTCCAAAGGTCGGAAATTCGGGGAAGTGAGATGATTACAAAGCAATTATATATCAATTTGTTGGGCTCTTTCCAAAGTTGTTGGGTGGACATTGACACCAGTGAAGACTGACACAAGGACTGACAGCCCCTACGCACCAGCCTTGTACCAGCCAATATCAGGGACATGTCCAGCTAGTGTTGCTTTCAACCAATGTAAGCTTCTAAGGCAGTGTATACCCCTATGAGTGGCGTATAACCTCCATCCCAAAACCTAACTCATACCTGAAAGGCCAACATGAGAATAAAACCAAAAAACGTTGCACTGAATATGGAGCAACTGCACAACTCGGGTCCATGGCGTACCCCATGCTTCTTGGTTTCAGTACCGGGGGGGGGGGGTGCTCAAAACGGAAGTGAGTGGTTGGGCCAAACAAAGTCACCAAACTTTGTGTATGCCACTAAAGCTGTCCACACCCAAAACGTGAAACTAAAGTCCATCTGCAAATCTTACGAATTAATGTCAAGAGCTCCAAAAGTTGGATCCCCAAGGATCCAAGACCTGTATCATGGGTTTTCCAGCTCGTTTTGGCCCCAGCTCCCTCTTAAAAAAGAAGCACCTATGAGCTCAGGATTTGAGGCTGGCCTCCAGGATCTTTTTCTTGCCCATCTTTAGCGATGCGGATGCATTATACACCTGAACATTGCATGCTCGCGGAGATTTTGGGGGGTTCGCCTAAACGCGCACTTTTCCTTTTGCAGGCGATGGCTTCAGACCTTCAGAGCCACCAATTGTAAATGGCGGGCTTCCAACTTGGTGAAAGAGCCACATGCTTCAAATGGTTGCAAGCAACATGGCCCAATGAGCCAAAAGCTGAGAATGCCCCGGCTGAAAAGCTGAGACGGTCTTTCTTTCTTCCTAGGTACCCCTCCCCTTTTGCTGGGGTTCTTCAAAAAACAGCCATCTGACCGTTAGAGCCAATGCCCCTTTTGCTTGGGTTTTCAAGGGAAACCAAACATCTCACTTCCTGTGGAATTGGTCAAGAAAAAGTCCCAACTTGTGGTTTACCGCCAAAATGGTCGTCTAGGAACTGCGGAAGTGAGAGCAGGAAAGCCGAGTGCGTGCGAAATGTCATGTCACATTGAAGCGAGCGGAGATCGGCAGGGTGCCGTGTGAATCAATCAATGTGGCGGTTGATGCAGGACACACACACACAAAAGATATGAGAGGCACCAACGAAAACATCAAGGATACCCAAGGCTGTGCATGTTGAGCGACATGCAGCAGTATGACCATCTCCATTCTGCTTGACCGAAGCCTAGTTCTCTATGTTTTTGCGTCAGTTTGGAGAATCACAAGGGAGAAGTTCTTGGCAGTTGTGTGTCTGTTTATTGAGCTTGGCTGGATGGAAGCATCCAGCGGACAGCTGGAACCTCTATGACTCTAAATCCCTCCAAAAGCACATGTACGGTGTAATTGTGCACCTGCTCCCTCAAAGATTGTCCCAAAAGTTGTCTTTTTTTGTAGACAAATACTTATTTACTTCTGTATTTATTTGTTTGTTCATTTACTTAGTCTGTTTTGAAGACCACTTCCCCTTGCGACCGTGCGGCGCCGGGTCTGCAAGAGGATGCTATCAACATGCTTCAGCCGATGAAAGGCGATGTGCTTGGCATCCTGGGCGCTGTCGTGCCGCGACTCGTGTCGTATCCAAAGAGCTTTACAAACCTTTTCTTCCATTTTGGGTCCCCTGGAGAAAAACAACATGGTGATAGATTCCCTTTGAAACCAATGGGTGGAAAAAAACAACTTATGCAAATGGAAGTTTTTGGGGATTCTGACCGCCTTTAAAAGGAGCACCCCCTTATCAATAGGACGGGTTTATGAAACAAATCGGGGTCAACAAAAGGAAGCTGCGGTGGGAAACCTTGCTGGTGCGAGAGATGCAGGAAATCAGAGATGGAATGACCCCGAACTAAACCATCCCTTGCTGATGGTTTCCTTTGACATATCTACTCTTGGTATGGTAGCGAAAAGCTTTGCTTTTTGCAGACCCCCAGTAAAAATGAACGGAACCAAAAAAAAAACATGCCAAGACCAGTAAAGCTGATGATACATGGAATGAGACATTGCCTGATGCCTTTCTGTTTTGGTCCGAATGCTGTTGTGGTCATTTGACCGCACTCTGTTCGGTTTGCTTTCTGTTTTTTCTTATGCTCGTCGGTTTTTATCTTGCCGATTCTCAGCAGGAAATGAGACATGGAATGACCCCTATAAACCATCCCTTGCTGGTGGTTTCCTTTAAGGGGACCAAAGCCTAACTTCATTCCCTGAGTGAGCACCAACAAGAAACTAAGAATGCACCTTTGGGGCTGCAAAATGACTAAAGTACAAAATATGGTACCCCTCCATGAATCCACCTTCCTTCAGATTTCTGCCGTTTTTGGGATGCACATATTTTAATGAACAAAGTACACCAATTACATCACCAAAGCGCATACTTACAAAGTATTATTGAATCCTAGGTCCTCTAGTAGAGAGGTTAGAATAAGGGTACCGACTTCTTCAGGATGTCTATTTTAGGGGAACCGTCCCCAAAAAAAACGGTAAAAGTTGGCACCAATCGCTGGGGGACCTAGAAAACTCTTGGGCTTTCTTGGAAAAAGAAAACGCAACTCGCGAGCCTCGCCGCGCTTTGGAGTCTCTAGGCCGATGGCTCTGGAAATGGTGGAAATCGCCCGAAACAACTGCATGACCTGGATCCTCAAGCGACCTGGACCCGAAAACTCCGCTGAAAGATGGGGCTACTGCCCCAAAAGTGATGGGGAGAATTCCCTTTTCTACGGGTAGCTTCAGGGTCCAGCTTTTAAAAGTCGTTTATTGCACCAACCCGCCAAAAGTGATTCGCCCTGCGAGGGGCTGGAGAGTCCAGGTCTATGTTGGACGAAAAGTGCTCTGGTGTTCCCACCGTCCGGTTTAGCGGGCCGTCCATCTGTGCCGCGCGCGGAGTTCGGAGGTCTTCATGAGACTAGGATAAACCTCGTGGTTTTCGGGTGATGGAGCATTCCAGCCACTTTTGAGATGGGCTCCAAAGAGTTCTCCCAGTTTTGCTTGGTCTTGAGAAACCAACAGAAAGCCAAGCTTTGCACGACAGCTTCACAATGCGTCAGAAGGGAACTCCCAGCTGCCCGGCCCCTCTCCGAACAACTTTCTTTGGAGGGGCCTTGAAGATGCCCAGTTGGGTGTGGCTCAAAATTAAACAGAAGGGGTTACGCAGGGTTTGGTCCATGTTTCCACTTACCAGGGTTCCATTTTGGTGCCGGTTTGTTGAGCCACAGCCAGTTGTCAGCAAGTTTCTCTGAAGAGATTGAAATGGAGGTTTTCCACCAAAAACGGTCGCAGGATCAACACAAAACCCACACGTGCTCCCCTCAAAATTGCGGGAAATCCAAGCAAAACCCAGGTGTGCTCCCAAACCCATGGCGCGTGATTCGTGCGCTTGGACGAAATCCATTTCGCACCACTTGAGATCATGGTTGAATCCATTGTTCTAGGGGTATTCTAGGGGTTACTCAGGGGTATTCTAGGGGTTGATTCCTTTTCCATTTTGTTCAACCATCCTTCTTTTCAAAAACCGGATCCGTTTTTCTTGGGTTTCTGGAGGTTTTCTAGAAAGATTCGGATCCCTGGAAACAATGGAAGACGTACCCCAAGATTTGTTCCTTGTTCGGGGAATCACATCATTCCAGGGCTTCTGAACGGCGTGATGTCCGAATATGTCGCAACCATCCACATTGCCGAGGCTGATCTTCCGTTTGCTTAAGTCCCCTCCCTAGACCCCGGTCCCAATGGAGAACCCCGACCCCTCATGGGCCCTCAAAAACAACCCATTGTGAGGCCACAAGATCAATCGGGACCCTTAGGGCTGGAAAAATGGGAACATATTTCCAGTAGTGAGAAAGATTCTCTTTAAAACCTAGATGGGGGAGAAACAAAAAAACACATATTTCAGCGAGTGGAATGGAAGCTATTGCCGAGGCGCGTATTCTGCATGATTGGGAAAAGTGGTGTCCATCATCTTGTCCGGGTTATGGGCTTTACCGTCGGTCCACCTGGCGACGAAGAAACCACAGCAAAACCAAATGGGAGAGCCGGCCACAAGCGCCGCTTGTTTTTGGGCTTGGTACCCGGGAGGTTGAATTTGGTGCTTCCAAAACCGAAATCCGTTTCGGGGGGGGCCATAGAAAAGAGGGACCCTTTGGAGAACTCGTGGAGAGTCTGCATCTGCATCATTCTTTCCTTCTTCTGAGATACATGATGCAGAGCTGGATGCGAGGCAAGAGGCACCACTTGGCATGATTCTGAGGGCACAATTCGACAGAATCAACCTGACGCCTCCTCAATCTTCCTATGAAACTTGATGCAGTATTCCCGCAAAAGGGTCCATCCCCACTTGGCTTAGTTGTCAGGACACAGAAAAAAAGAAAAGGCGGACCTTTTGGGGCCACGACTCAAAATGGACGAAACAGAAGAAAACCAAAGGCGACCCCCGAAAAAAGAAGAAAAATAACAAGAGGTGTTCCTGCTGATTTACCGTTGAAACCAACCATCAAAGAAAGGAATGGGACTCTTCTCTAAGCCGTGCATTCCTTCCTCTCTTCATCCCTGTTCCATCATCATATGAATTATGATGCCGTAGGATTGTTTACCTTGGTGTCTAGGTGCTACTTTACTCATCTAGGTCCTCCAGTAGAGAGGACAGAATCAGGGTACCAACTTTTTCCTGTACTCAATTTTAGTAGGGGAACCCTCCCACAAAAAGGGGTAAAAGGGCAGGGGGACCTAGTCATGATGTCCATCTATATTCTATACAAATGTCCATCCGCTGGGGTAAGCACAGTCCCAACATGAGCTATGCTCAAGATATGCCTTGATCCTGAGGGACATCGGATGATTTGAGGAGTCCTGATCTTGGCAGATTTGGAGAGTCCCATGTCCCTCCAAGACGGATAGACAAGTCCGGACATGTTGGCCGAGACTGAAACCGCGACTTGGCTGTGGGTCAAAAATAAGAACCAACATGGCTTGCCATGGTAAACAAAACCAAGGGCCAAAACCTGCAGTCCAATTTCTGGCACCTGGGTCCCCCAGTGGAGAGATTAGAACAAGGGTACCCTTCCTAGCCACCCATGTCCCCAACTCGGCGCCCCCGTTTGCCGTGTGGAGGAGTAGCAGAAGTCGTTCTTGGAGAGCTTCATAACCAAGACCCAGGTGTCCTTCGCAGCGGGAAAGGAGCCTTGGCTTTTCTCTTGGATCCTAGGCCAGCCCCACTCCCCACTGAGCCAGTGGGAAAAAAAAGGACAGGGTTCTGGGCACCCGTCTGTCTGACCACAGGAACTTCTCTCAGCTTCAACCACGCTAAGGGTCATGACCCCAATGCAAACCCCATGGGGCACCCTCCTCCTTGGAGAGCCCGAAAGCGACCAATTCCTCATCCTTCGGAAACAACCCACATTTTGAGGCCCAGAAAAAACCATCGAAAATCGGACCCCTGCGCTGATTGTATCTTGCGCTCGGTGGTCTTTCGCTTCCCAAGTTTCGGCGCACTGGCCTAGGACCCACCGATTCAAGCTGGTATTTGCAGGTATGGTTCCGGAGGTATGGAGGTTTTATCACTTACACAAGGGGTATGTGCCACCTAACGAGCTTATGTTGGATGTACATAAGCATCCATACCTCCCAAACACATACTTGAACATGCCCTTGAACAATAAGTAGCTGGTCCACTGGTCGCCTAGTGAAAATACAGACCCCGTGTCAGGGACGCATCCCAATGCAAGTGACAGCGTCTATCTAAAAGCCCCCCCCCCACATGTGTCATCTTGATTCAGTGTCCAAAGCACGTGGCTTCGCTTTGACACATCTGCGTGGCTCGTCATTTTCAGGTTGGAGCCCCCCCCCAACATGGCTTCGGCTTTCCTTTTGGTTCCCTCCAGAACCAACCAACAAAAAGGGTAGCAACCCCAAACAAGCTGCTCGCCGGCCACCATTTGGTTGGGCTCGGCCGTTCGTTTCCACTGCGGGTCCTCACCCATATGCCTCATCACCATCTTTCCGCACCTGGGCAACCACTTGTTTCATGCAAAAAGAGAACCCCCTTTGATTGCCCCTGCAAACAGTTAAACTTCTTGTGGGCCCAAACGAAACAGTGCAAACAGTTGCACTGTTTCCCAAAAAGGAAATGTCCACAGATCCAACCAAATAGCCATCAAGCTTTGGACTCCCTTACCAGCACCTGGGTCCTAACAACCGCTTGTTCGACGTCCAAAACCGCAACTGTCAAAGGCCAGTGGCTGCTATGGACCCGGGTGCTGGTAAGGGGGTTTTCTTTGTTGGCGTGTGCCTCAATACAATTTTACCGAATCCTCATGTCCAACTCATATGAAGTTGGTCAAAGCCAATTCAAGCGCCATGGAAAGCATCCTCCCAAAAAGGGACAATTCGGCTTTGCCATTCCCAAAAACGCACAGTTTCCGCAAGGCCAAATACCGGAGTCACGGATTGTGGACGTCATGGGACCCTCGGGTGCATGTTAAAACATAGTGCTGTTTCAACATGCCTGAAGCCAGACATATTTGGATGTGGCTTTTTGTTCAGGGATCCACAAATGGTGGTTTCCTGTTGGTTTTACTTTAACACCACCAAAAACGGAGTGCCCTAAAAAAGAACAAACCACCAATACGGTCAAACGCGCCCACGGCTTTACTCCTATGCCATTTTTGCAGAGAACAGTATGCAACAGTTGGCCGCTGCATTCTGCTTGTCATACGTCGTGCAAAAATGTTCAAATCAGCCTCTCTGACATAAAGTGGGCAGCTGCAGAGCTTGAAGGGGGCGTTCAACACCCAGCTCCCGCGCAGGCAGGGAAACCTCATATGTTGCATAATCCTTACCAGAGGCGAAGCATCTGTTTGCATGTTCTCTTCGAAACACTCGCACAGTTTGCGATTAAAACCACGACGTTCACACCACAATCTTGTGTCACATGCAGCCTGGACAGCATCACGACGATGTGGAATGGCATGCCTCACAAATCCTGCTGGAGTCCAGCATGCAAGGACAAACAACAACAACACGGCTGAAAGTCCGCGCAGCCGCTGCTTCTGTGCACGGTTGTGCTTCATGGCAACATGATGCTGCAGGCTTGCCACGTCTATACTTCAATGCACAAACACAATGATGTTGCTGACATGTGACATCGGACTGAACCAACAAATGCATCAAACGAATCTCGGTAAGTGAATCTGCGGCGGAAAGCAAGGTGCTGATTGTCACCGGCATATTGGATCCCCCTGACGCAGTGAACTTTTGGGACAGTGGTGAAACTACCTTACCTTGCAAGGGATGCCTTGGGCAGTTGCTGTGGAATGCTGGGTCAGTTGCTACGGCTTTTTAGGCCCGTTGCTCCGGAAGTCTAGGGCAGTTGCAACGGATCTCTTGGGCTGTTGTACCGGAAGTCCAGGGCAGTTGCAACGGATTTCTGGGGCTGTTGCACCGGAAGTCTAAGGCAGTTGCAACGGATTTCTGGGGCTGTTGCAATGGATTTTCTGGGGCTGTGTTGGACGGATTTCTCGGGCTGTTGCGATTGTTGCTAAGTCAGTGGCAACTGTCGCCCATGTCAGGTGGAGCGGTCGCCCTGGTCAGTTGGAACTGTGGCCTATGTCTGTGCAATTGCAGCCGTCAACACGTGAGCCATGACGGTGAACATCTATCTAATATAGCCTTGTCCCGTTCGCAATTTGCCATCCATATTTTACTGGGATTGTTGACATGATTTGAGTTAGCCCTTGGGATTTCCTTTTTCCATTGTTTATCCACTTTTCGGGGAGTGATAATTGATTGAACATAGGGCGGTTTTGGCGGGTGTATTTGAATTGTGCCAAAAAGGTGTGGGGGGACCCTATGACTGGCAACATGCGGACGGGAGAGGCCTAGTCTAACTGCTTGGGGTCTCCTTCAGTGAGTGTCCTGTCGGTGTCGCACTGTGGATCCCGGCTCCTTGCAATCTTTGGACGGCAGCTCCTGGCAGACTGCGATTTCTCCCGAGTTCGTCTGAGGGTTTTTGTATACACCCTGGGGAAATGACCCAGAGTGGTTCCAAATAACGTGTTTCCCGGGAAACGTGGTGTATTCCAAGGGTGTAATACAAAAACCCTTAGAGTTAGGGGCCAAGGTGAACGGAGAAAAACTCAAAGGTCAGGTCAGAAAAACTAGCGGCTGGTTTTAAGGAGGATCCGCTAGTGAGGAACACACACCTAACACTCCAAGTCTATTGATGGGCCAAAAGTATCGCCTAGGGTCGCAGTTTTTTTTTTGGGGTGCCCCATCAAGTATTGTTTTCGTCGAACTGTGGCTGTGAAGGGAGAGTTAAGGACACCCCATTTCAGGGCACTGGTTGCTTCCTTTCCTTCCATTTGCTTAAGTCCGTGGAAAGAATATAAATATCCAGTGGTGATAGATTCCCCTTAAAACCAACAAGGGAACAATAAATATTAAGCAAATGGAAGTGTCCTATTCACAAACCTACTCAAGTTGCGATTTGCGTGTGCTAGGCGAGACACGGCAGCCGGAGGAATTTGCGAGTGCCCATGCGCCCCGTGCGCTAGCTCACTGGCCTGGTGGATGAATCCGGACCATACGATAAAAGGAACTTCCTAAAATAGCGCGCACGTCCTTTCCAAAAGTGGCTTGCCACCCCTGATTAGCATAGTCCTACAGATTCATCCGAGGTCAACATTCGAAGTGCGCAGACCCAATGCACTGCTTGGTGAGATACACCCTGTTTGTAGAAGCTTACGTGTGCCGCAAAGCGGAACCCCGACCTACAAATCATATATATATATATTAATATGTATAATAATATATATATATATATATACACCTTTGCATACTAGTAGATGGGGTGTGGCTTCCCCGATCCAAAGGCCAGTGGCCAGTGGCAAGTTTCATCATATCTCGGTGCTTCTGCCGAACCCAAACCGATCGCTACAAAAAAGGTGAACCCAGAACCATGCTTCAAGAATTACAAAAAGGCGGACTTCCGCACCAGCCTATTTAATGGTTGGGATCCTCCCTTAACCCTGGGAATCAAGCCTCCATCAAAACAGTGGGGGCTCGTATAACCACCATTGTTCGCCTAAAGATTGTCATCATCCAAATTGGGTCCCAAAGCCTTTCTTTTAATGGGGGTTAAAGCCTAGGGTTCACCTTCATCTACCCGTGGTTTTTCTTTGTGACTCTCGTCACACCGCGCGGTTTTGCGTGCAGCCGTGCGCACGGCTCGCGGCTGAGCGACCGCGCCTCCAAGGTGTCAAAGCCGCTCTCGAGGAGCATCTCGCCCTCGGAGGAGACCTCCATGAGGGAGCTCCCATTTAGCCGCCCTGCGCGAGAAAGAAACCACCCAATAGTCCCCCGCTCTCACCGGCCCGCGGCTGTTGGCATAAGTCGGAAGACGGGTTTAAGAAAGTCAAAGCCCCAAATGGCCAGGTTAACCCGCCCGGCCCACACGCCCATGGGGTTTGGCATAAGTCGGAAGGCGGGTCAAAGAAGCTCAAAGCCCCAGATGGCTGTGGCCAACTTGTCTCAAAGAAAAATAATATTTCAACCTCAAAGCCCCAAATGGTCGGTGATTCGTGGTTTTGCCAATTGTTCGGAGAGGGGAGCCATGTGTCCCTGAAAAGGAATAAGCGAACATTTTAACTCACCCCGCTCGCAATCATGCGCTTGGCACGTAGCTGAAGCCAGCATGAAAACCCGACAGCCCTTTCCACAAGGAAATCAGCTGATCATCAGCAAGCCTCGCTTTCATGCGTCGCAGCTGGAACACTGTGTCCCGGACGTAAAGCTGTCTTCTCTGTGACCTCTGCCTCTCGTCATCCCGCTGCTTCTTCTTGCGGCGCAAAACAGCACGAAATAGTCACCATTGGTCACTCAAAGTCGCTAGGCTGCATTGGCTCCCCTCTCTTTGGCACTAAATCGGTATAGGATTGCTGTCAGGGAGCCCCCTAAATAGTTGGAATGCGTTTGGCTTCCGGTACCCTGAAAAACACGCCACATCAATGGCCACTTTGCCCTAAACAAAAACAAGAGTATACTTGAATCAATGCCACCACTGGCGTCCTGAGTATCACACCGCAAGGCATACCTGCTTTTAAGCCATGTCATGTTCAGTGTTTCCTTGCGACTGGGGGCTCTACAGGTGAAGAGGTGAACGAAACTGATACACACAAACACGCATAATAGCTAGATATCGCACACACACAAGCGCGCACACACACAGAGATATCCACACGCACTGGCACAGGTACAGGCGCAGAGGCATATGCACGCGCACATACACACAAACAACATAACAAAGCACTCTTCAACGCACGACAAACACAACACACCATAGTTGGGACCTTTCACCAAAGGCAGCAATGATAACCTAGGTCCTCCAGTAGAGAGGTTAGAATATGGGGGTACCGACTTTTTTCAGGACGTCTATTTTAGGGGAACCCTCCCAACAAAAAAAGAAGCAGTAACAGGGCACCTAGCTGGGGTGACCTAGTAACTCTGCCGAACTCATGCTGAGGCGCGACCCCGACACTTGGCAGTTCCAGTCAGAGCTTTCGACCTCAGGAACCGCGAGTTGCCGAGTTCCTGCCTTCTGCAGTCAGAAGCGCGCATATGAAGAACACTGCATTCATTGCCTTAGCTGGGCTGCCCTCAGATCCCCCGCTAAAAGTTTAGCTTTTAGTGGCTCAAATGGAAACTAAAAGCTAAAAGGCTAAGGGGATGGCTGGGAGCCACCAAGTTAGGACTCATGCGCGAGCCTTCAGCGACACAACAGAAATGGTGAGTCAACCGCACAAGTCCGGCTCAAAAGAATCGCTGTCACTGAGTACTGTTACCCTCTCTTAGCAGGCTTGACGAGAAACATCTTCCAGTTGAGTCGGGTTCAATGTTTGTGCGAAAGTATTCAACTTCATTGGTGGACTAAACAGGTCGGGTGGCTCCACGTCTGAAGAACCAGCAAGGTACACCCTCTCGCCGAAATGAAATGATCCGATGGCAAATCCGAAATCTGACTTCTGACCTTCATTTCAAAGAGTGCCATTGAACCAAGAGTCGAATTCATTGTTGCTACCCATGCTAGCCCCTTTCTGTGCATATAAGAGGCTGACCAGACTACCCTGGCAGAAGCAGATTTGAGATACCATTGAAGTGCAGGACTACCCCAGTCCGGCATACCTGATCCCTGCCGCTGGCTTGACAGTGACCCCTGGCTCATCGGAATTCCCCTTCAATAGCTCGCTCTGTCGGAACAAAAAGACACCTTTTTCGCGAAGATCATTTCCATTTACGTCCATCAACAAGAATGATGCCATTTAAGATTACCAGAAATGTGCGGTTGCATGATGCAGCCGTGCAGCAGTGCAAGGCAATATTCCATCAGACCTTGGCCGTACAGGGGTCAATCAATCAGTGTGCAAGCCAGGCGGCAATCCACCCCGATGACAATTCGCAACTCCCCATTCGCGCCAGCAAATCTGTGTTCCTGGGCCCTCAAACTACCCTAAAAAAACTGAAACCACCAATACATAATTGTGGGGCCACCCATTTTTAAGGTGTATCTTGAGGGTCCAGGTTGATGGTGGGCCTTAAAGAAATCAAATTATCTCGCCGTCACTGGCAAGGAAACAAGCCAAAGCTCGCTTGGCGCAAACCACATTTTGGCTCTACCATGCGGTACCGCCGAAGGGTCATGACCCCTCCCGTGCAGACCCCAGGGGCTCTCCAATGAAGAACCCGGATGCCTGTACCCGGAGCCCTTGAGAAAACAGCCTATTTTTGAGGCCCCAAAATCCGGGACCCCCAGGCCGGGTGGTCTTTCGCAGGGATCCTTACGTTATACGCTTGAACCTTGCCTTGTAAATGGTGGTTTCCAACTTGATTTTGGTGTTGAAAAACAACATGTTTAAAATGTATCTTTTCCGGAGCCCTGAAATTTCGGGACCCAACCTCCGGTGTCAGCTGGACGCAAAGCCCAGATTCCTAGTGGAGGGCGTTCAAAACCTTTCAGGTTTGATTCAAACAAGACTAGGTCCTCCAGATTTGAGAGGATAGAATAAGGGTACCAACTTTTCTGTAGTCTATTTTAGTAGGGGAACCCTCCCCAAAACAAGGGGAGAGAAGGGCACTACTGGACCGAGCAGACTTACTTAAACAGGAGGGAAGAAACTGAGAGCTATGGCTGCCAAACCAATAGAGCCTCTGGTTTAGCACTCAAAGCTTCTGCGCGCCCACTTTCACAAGGAATCGGCTGCCGTGCCGCCACATGGAATGCCCGTCCCCACGCGCAGGTCCCGGTCGAACAGAGCTCGGCTCTATTAGATTGAACAAGTATTACCACAAGAAACACCTCCTGCAAACTGACATGGAATCCCAAAACCAAAACCTCCCAAAGGAGACGTTTCCAGTAGAAATTCAGAATGGGTTTTCTGGGGTTCCACAACAAATAGTGCGCCGCTTCCTCACTTAAATACCAAACATTTTAAGATTGAAACCCCTGAAGCCTCAAGCCACGATATATGCCTCAACATCAAAGTGGGCGTTTCATGTTCAAGGGGACCCTCCCCCCAAATATAGATACATATGTATACAGATATATATATATATATCGTGGTTGTCCTTTTAGTTGTCCTTTTAACAAAGAAACAAAGGTACCCTCGCACACAAAAAAACACTCAACCTGGAACCCACTCCGCGGGTGTTATTTTTGCTCGAGGAAAATGATTTCTCAACATCGTGGGAGCGCCCCTCATTTTGGTTGGTTTCCTGTTGGCTTCCCCTTAAATACGAACCCAAAGGGCGGCCGAAGTCCATCGTGAGAAAGACTCAAACGGGTTTCCACGCGACAAATTTGAGTCAGGTTCCACGTTTGGGTAAGCCGTTGGGGCGTCCCAGAACAGTGAAGGAACCCGAAAAAAAACCTGGATGCCCTTCCACCGTGGTGTGCACAGAACGGGTCCGTCCGGCGTCTCACCCTTTGGCTTTGGGGTCTGTGGTGGACAATCACCTTCCGCAATCTGAACAAATGACCCCATGACTAGTTGGATGTTCAATTCGCCGAGTTAGTGACTGAGGTTGACGGCTTTCTTTACCTAGTCACAAGGTTAGGGAGACCAAACAAGGTGGGTTATCACCGAACGGTGACCAACTAACTTGGCAACTCAGACTTGCTCGACTCAACCCGCGCCAAAAACGGCAGCTTTGATACCACTTGGACAGCTACAGCCCCTGGGGGTGGGCCTGAGCCTCTTTCCGAGAGCGGCTACTTTGCGGCCCTTGAGTTATTCAAGATTTAACTTGGGTGCTGTAGATCCCCCAGCAAAAAGTTCTTCAGTCTTGGCTGGTTAAAAGGAAATATGAAAAACAACAAACCAAAAAGTTAAAGTCTAAAGATCCAACCCAATAGCAGTAGAGTTTACCGGCACAGGACAAAAGAAACCAAGTGCGTAAACCAATGGACATCGAGGCCTTGAGCACCTCTCCACAAAGCCACAGAACTGTGAGCCCCGTTTCCCGGAAAAAAAATTCCGGTGTCCCCCAATTTGCCACATGGGTCTAAAAAATAATTCGGGCTTGGGCATCATTTAAGTGGGGATCCATGTCCACCCACCACTTTTGAGGGGTGCGCTATTCAAGTTCATAGCCACATGGGGCCAACGACCGAGAAATGAAAAATGAACCTTTTGGAACCTTGACATATGGACCAAACCAAGGAAACCAAGCGTCTGAAAGGTCGATTCGCTTTGGGCAAGTGGGTGAATCATTGTTGGGAGGGGCAAGAAAAGCCGAGCTGCAAAAACTCCGCCCCTCGAGGGCGTGGGCTGCGCTTGAGCTGACAAGGCAGCAGTGCGGGTTTCTCATTTGCCACGAGTCTCTTGAACTCAGTCAGCCTTTGAACGTCGGACAGCGCAGCCCGCTGTTGGCCTTCCGAAGACTGACGCGCAGCGCCAACTAGCAAGCCCCAGTGCAGCTGCATTTTGGCGAGAACAACATCATGAATTCACATTTGTCAAGGTTTACTTTCTGATTCCTGAGCAGGATTACACTAACATGTCCGAGATGCTCACCAAAATCAAACTTCCTAAGGATAAGTATGCAGGTCTTTCAACCAATCTCAACCCACATTGTCCCAGCGCACGTTACACTTCTTGCGCGCATGGCGCTAGTGACTCCCGAAGTCGCAGCGCATTTTCGGCCAGTCACATCCGCTCACCGGAAGCCACGGTAGAGGTGCGAGATGTCCTCCTTACCTCGTTTCTGCTCCGCCCCGTTCGCCCTTGTCAAGCTTACACTGCCTATCAACTAGGTCCTCCAGTAGAGAGGATAGAATAAGGGTACCCGATGTTTTCTGTAGTCGATTTTAGTAGGGAAACCCTCCCCCAAAAAAGAAACGATAAAGGGCACTACTGGGGCCCTAGTCAACATGGAACCTGAGGGGAGGTACCTTTATCCTAAAGTCAAGAGGACCCTGTGCGAGCTTTCATGTAAGGCTCGCAATCTTGGCTCCACGCCTTGACCTGAGACACGGGGTCTCCAAACGCAGCACACTTTGACAAACAACGTCAGTACCCCACTTGGGCCAATGTGATCGTTGTCTGCACGGGATGTTTGATGCAACAATATTGAGGTGGGTTATGCGGTCAAGAAAACCAGGACACGTCTGACACTGATGCCAAAATCCATGGAGAAAATTGATCGAGAAGGAAGCGCACATGTTCACAAGCAAACCAGGTTGCCAATCACTGTGGAAGAGGGTCGTGCCAAAGTGTTGGTTATCGTTTCAACCAGTTCAACTACCCCCCCCCCCCCCACAACTGTTTGTTTCCCACCCTAAGGGTCTCGATTGATTTGTGGGCGTCTCAAAATGAGTTGTTTTTGAGGGCCCACGAGGAATTGGCCGTTTTTGTTGGTGTTTTTTTCCCGTAGGGGTTGGGGGGGTCTGCATTGCAGGGGTCATGACCCCGAGGGCATGTCCAAGATCCCAAGCACTGTCCGAAAAGCAGTGGTTGGCACCCAGGTGTTGGTCGCTCAATGGAGCTGTTAGGCCTTGAAGGCACGGGGAAAGCTGGCCAATCAACTTAGTGGTGCCATAGGTAGGGAGTGACCGAGTGTCAGGGTGATGAGAACGAATGAACTGCTTGGGGACTCCCTTAAAGGAAACCAGTTGGATGGTTTAAGGGGTCATTCCATTTCTCATTCCCTGCTGAGAACCAGCAAATCAAACGAGTTCGAACCATCATCCCTTGTGTCTTGATGTCCAACGGGCATTGCAAGAACCCCACCCAGAGCCGGAACCGTTCTGGAACTGGTGTTCCTCGGGCCACAGCAGAAATGGGGTGCCGACCCCGGTCGCTTTCTTCTCCCCCGACAACAGTTCAATTTTTAGTGGCTTAGTGGAAACCCCAATCGTTGGCAACAAGTTAAAGTCCTAACATCCAAGCAACATGCACCAAAGTATTGCCCTCCGCAAGAACCAGGGGTTCAAACCAGCAACTGAGGGCGAAACGTCGACCACATCAGAAACACCGAGCGTCCGGCAGTCCTCCATCTTCCGGGGCGTCCAAGCGAACCTGACGCCTCAGAGAAATGACTTCAAAGGAATGCCTGAAGAGGGTACCACCAACAAGCCGTAGCACTATGTACATGTGTTTTGTTGCTTCTTTTTTTTTAGGAGATAAAGCACATGACATAAGAGCCACAATCAACACCCGGCATTAAAATGGTGAGCCCAGAACCATGTAAAGAATTAAGAAGGCGGCCGCAGCTATTGATGGTTGGGATTGGCCCTTACTAACCTTCATGTACCCAGGTTGTGATTGTGGCTCATAAAGTTTGTGTTGTTTCATCTATTGACACTTAGTTGGATGAGTATACAGAACCCTGCCTGTTGGGCATGGCGTGCAAGTGGCACCCGCTTCTCATCGAGAGCCAGCCCTTTCTGAGCCCAGTTCCCTTGAAAGGCAAAGATTCTGAAATAAGAAACTGACCCAAGATCCAAAACATCGGTGAGGTTGCCAAACTCAAACCCCATCTCCGTTGTTTCATGGGTGTTGATGAACACCCCCTATTAATAAACCCTTGTTTATTAATATGGGGGTGTCCCTGGTTTTAGTGGGCATTGTTCACTTTTGGAGGGGAACACCCTCCTATTAATAAACTGGGGTTGATTATTACACCATAATCCCCGGTGTCCCGGTTCCCTAACCACACCCTGCCCTGGGGCCCCGGGCACTTCGCGATGCGTGTGGCGTGCTCCATCTCCTTGCGCAGGGCCCGGGTGGCTTTTGGTGAGACCAAAGTGCTCCACTTTAGCTCAGTTGTTCAGTGACCCTGGGGAAAAAAGGGAACCCTTTTTTGGGCTTGGACCATTTTAGTGGGGCAGCCACCAAAAAAAGGGGAAAAAGGGAGCCACTGAACAACTGAGTTAGAATAACGCGCGTCGGGCCAGGTATGCCTCAAGACTTGGATGAAAGAACCCAACATTCCTTTATTCATTCAGCCCCATTGAAATTACACTGCACATTGATGTGAAATCCAGAAAGGGGCTTGTCAAATGAGTGGTGCTGGATTCCCAGATTTGTTGAGAGGCGGCATTGGCTCAAAACCGAGGAGCCAGAAAAACGGCACCAATTTTGCGGGTGTCTGCTTTGGGGCCCCTTTCCTGGTGGTCTATAAGAAAGAAAAAAAGGAAAACCATCCTAAAGGGAGAAAAAAAGTAAAAAAACAAAAACATGTCCCTTCTCGGCTAAAATAGGCTGGTCCAACGAAGCAAGATGGCTGCTCGCCTCCTTGTAGAGCCACCCTGGCGCATCGTGGGATGTAGTGCCGAAGCATTGCGTCCTGCGTGGAGGCCGAATCCGATGTTCAATCGAGGGTCTGAGTTAACAGCTACCAGCACCCCTCCCCAAAACTGCTTTTTCCCATATCCAAACTCCCAAGTACGGAAACCAACAAGCAGCTATTGGGACCCGCTGGTGGTGACATTTCGTGGCTATATTTTGCACTTAGTCGCTGCCTCAAGGTCTTGACAAAACCGGGCTGTCCGTTTTCAGATCCCCTGGCTAAAAATCTAACTTTTAGTGGGTTGTATGGGAATCGCCACTAAACAAGCCAAAAAAAAACAACTAAAACCAACGGAGCCGGATGGCTGGCACAGCTGTGGAAAGCTGCAAAGCTAGTACGAGATTCTTCCCCGAGAGCTTCGGGAGAACTTGGGTCTGAAGCCCGTGCGAAATAGCCCTAAGTTGAACCTGATGGCCGGGACCCGCCAGGGTGACTCTTGGTTGCCAGACCTAGACAGTTGGAGAGATTCCAGGCCTATGTAGCCCCAAAAACCGGAAATAAAATGGCCCCAAGTGATAGGTTTCCTTTGAAATGCACAGGGGAAAATGAAACATATTCCTTTCAGCAAATGGAAGAAGATGCAGGGACCCCTGACATCTAGCAATCTGGTTGGTCTGTGGACATTGGGGCCGTGGAAAAAAAAACCTTAGGTTGGCTTCGGGTTTGTTGCAATCACCATGAGCTATTTGGCACCCAGCTTAGGAGGAGTTCATATTATCACGATTCGCCAAGCCAACAGGAAAAGCCATGGTGAGGTCGCAAGCCCCCCTATAGGTGAGGTCCTTTGAATTGATCGTCACAGCAAACTTGGTGATGCGCCAAGTGCAAGACACTTGGTGAAATGCGTCGTACAATGTTTTCGATGCCTTGAAGCCTCTGTTCAATGAGTCGAGTCCGATGTTTTCGATCTCTTGCCTATAGTGTCCGGACCATGGGCAGGGTAAACCTTCCTTGCACGTCCTGGGTGCCTCATCATCGCTCACCTACAAGCCAGACTCATCGTGACGGTCATGGGCGTCTGATCATCGCTCTATACTGTATATATATATATATATGTCATCCTATCCCTAAACTGCGGAATCTGCCAAAACAGCGATTTACGACAGAGGAAAACAGATTGTTTGGGGCGCATGCCAACTTGCACAAGAAACGCATCCAAAGCCATCAGTTTGGAAGCTGCGACACCAACACCACTAAAAAAAGAGTGTTCATTTTGTCCCGTAGCTATAGTTGGGTGTCTCTTTTTGCAAAAGCCCCTTTTTGGTTGGGTCTTTAAAAGAACAAAAGAAGCCGAAGCCGAGTTGGGGGTCCGAATCCCCCAAAAAAATGGGCACGTTTCGGCGCTGTTAAGTGCTGAAGGGAAGGGACCCTGTTTGTCCAAGCACAAGCCTGTTTTCTTGGACCCACAAAAGCTTAGATGGAGGTCGAAAAACAGCTTTGTGGGTACAGGCTTGGTTGACGTTGCAAGGGGAGCAACAGTTTTCAATGTTTAGCAGTTCAGTGGGGATTTCCCACTAAACCACAATCAGCAAAAATGCAAAATGTTTCCCAACAACAGCCATGCAGGGTCCAATGAAGGGAAATCCCCACACCTTCGGCTCCCTTGGACGCTAGACACACGTTCTCAACCCATCCCCGTCGCTCCAGCGGCTCTTTGAGCGAAGAGTGCAGGTCAGGTACGCGACCTGGGCGGAGCGAGCCTCCCTCAACTTGGCGCCGGGCCTACGAGCCAAATGGCTGTGGTTGTCAAAACCAATGGGATCCTATTTTGGGGTAGGTGCACCACCCATTTTACTCCTTTTTAGTGGGGATTGGGATGTTCACCGGGGGTACGATTTGGATTGTGACCCATGGCCAAATCACTGGAACCAAGCATTTGGTAGACAGGATTCTCTACACGTCCCTTGTTGCGGTTAAACACACATCCTTTTGGCCACTTCCAAGTGAGTTTCGATTGTTGGGGTGATTTTTCAAGGGGAATTCCACGAGAGCCAGGTGTTTGAAAGCTCCGGAGACCTCGAAGGGAATTGAGTTTTGCCTGGAGGTTGAACGAGCCATGATTGGAGAGTTTCGTTGGCGTTTCTGGGGGAAAGCAAATCCATCTACGATGGCTCAAACAGTCGGCTGCACCCCAAGGACGGCTACCTCGCCGCATTCCGAAACTGCGCTTCTGATGACTCCAGCGGGCAACAATTGCTCCAGAAAACCTCAGACATATACATCTGCCTGTTAAAGAAGGCGAGCCATGCCGCGGTCATCTCAGCATCATCCAAACGTGAACAGCCTATCCACATCAGGGGAATTGCGGACAAAGTGCGCTTGGAAGCTGCCACATTTGCCAACGTTTCCATGTGAACGATGGACACCGGCGTAGAGACTCAACCACCAAGCTTGCTACTAGATCGTTGATTGATCTTTCAAAATCGGCTTTCTACAGAACGTTTTATTTGAACCCCCCCCCCCCAGTTTACCGCATATGTCTCAGGGCCAAGAGAACGAAGCACTAAAAGTCTGAGCAAGAATCCCCCCCATTCAGGAGCACAACTTGGTGTCCCTGAAATCCAGAGACTCCAGCCCCTCAAAATTGCATCTTTCCAGGTGACTCCATCGGAAACAACCACCCCGGACAGGCAACTTGTCAGAATCCTAATTTGCTTCTGACCGCAACCACTCGTGACATCCACTTCTCATGGATTGCAACCAAAAGTCCCCGCCGTTGCAAGCTGTAAGAAACAACCCTCTCTTTCCACAAGGCGTGGGTTTGTGCGACAACAGGGGACCTTCTGCAGCATGTTTCCCTGTAAGCCAACCCCAGAAAGGGTACCCTTCAGAGAAAAAAAGGAGAGAGAAAACGCGGACAAACACACGTGCTCGCCACAGCTGGCGGAATCCCACTGAAACCCAATTTCTCGTTCGCCAGAGGCGCGCTGGGGAAGCGCTCGTACTCCACCCCGAAGTAATGCCTCGCTTGACGCGCGGCCTCTCAGCGTTTCCGCTTCCAGCTGCAAAGGCCCATCTATCAAACTTCTTGAACTTTGGCTCTACACAACTTCCTATCCTTCCTTATTCATGAAAGGGTCCAACAAGAAAAAATCACATGCATCCCAAAATGGATTACTTCCTCGACTCTCCTTTTTTGTTTCCCTTTACTGGGTCCTCCAGTAGAGAGGTTAGGATAAGGGTTCAGACTACCCTAAGTGGCACTTTTGGTAGTATAAACCCCAAATGGCACTTGTGGTTTCCCTTGAACCCAACCAAAAAGGGGTTCCCTAGAATAAGACACGCCTATATATATATATATGCCCTAAGGGTCATGACCCCTCCAATGCGCACCCCATAAGGGACCCTCCAATTCAGAACCCAAAGCGACCAATTCCTCATGGGCCCTCAAAAGCAACCCCATGTTGAGGCCCCAAAAATCCATCGAGACCTTTAGGGTTCTTGAACTTTGGCTCTACGTGGCAGTGCCCACAAAGCTATCTCGCAAACTCCGGGATTTCCTCAAACCAGAAGTTGATAAACTTACCGGTGGCTTCCATTGAAACTTTCGATTTATTTTGGGGGTTCCTTTGAGAAAGCGGCTCGGACACCCTGAAAACAGGAATGGTTTGAACCCATGAAGGACAACCATGAACCCCTTTGATGCGTCACCCAAACGGGAAATGACAAGGCCCCTAGGCTCTGGAACTTGAGCCTGACAGGGGGAACTCCTATATCCTGCATTGGCATGGTAATTCAACAAACACACAGCAACTTTAACCCGCCCCAACCCCCCAACATTGTGAAGCATATCTTTGTTAGTGGTTGTGCGATGAAGGAAGCCAAACGGGGTTGTCTCATGTAAATGGGGACACCCCCAAAATGGCTGATTTCCCTTTGGTCTCCCTTTAAGATCAACCAAAAAGGGGTTCCCAAAAAAGACACACCCAAAGATTTGGGTCTGCTCCATCGCTCGGGTTCGCTCGAGTGAATTCTCCACTCTTGGCCGTCCGACAACCTCGCGAGCAGGAAGTTCTCGGTGTTGGGCCCAGGGTAGCCATTCACCTGCCAACAAAACCAAAATTATTGCTACAAGGGCTCAACTACGAGAATGAGGTTGTGGGGGATGAAAACACTTTGAGCGAATATATAACATGTGTAATTGGTTCGCCGCTGAAGCATATTCAATAATCAGAAGTGAAAACAAGGCAAATCCGAATCTGTCTGCAAACTAGCTGATGTCGCTTCAGGAGTTTGCTCCGAGTGTCCCAAGGTGTTGCCATGTTCCTGGTGGCTTCCCCTTGGTTTCCCTTGCAGGTATCATGCAAAAAGGTCGACGGGAATGGACAGCCAGGCAAGCGCTGGCAGAAGTTGGAGGGCTTTCACTCGCCCTAAACCCACCTGGACCCTCCAACTACCCTTAGGCCTAACGAGCTGTTGCCCCCAAAACCTCCATTTTTTCTTGAGTGCCCTGGAAAAAATACAAAATATGTCCAGTAGTGATAAATTCCCTTTAACACCAGAACGTGAAACTAACAAAATATTCTTAAGCAAATGGAAGAACATATAAGGTGATTCCCCCTGTGCAAGTGTAGTTTGAGTGGTCCGGGCGGGTGCTGCTTCCCGGGGCTAAGTTGTCTCAGCTCGCGTGCACACAAGCAATCAGCGACAAAGCCGACGTGCTTGCGCCAAGTCGACGCAGTGGGCCTGCAACCAGACCAAAACCTCTAAAACTATACACATGTCCTGTCAGTATCGGGCAAGCACTCCTGGGTGCCGGCGACTGTGAATAGTGCTTGGGTCAGCCCTGTAATTTGATGGTCAAGGTGTGCAAACTAGGGAATCTGGAACAACAGAACGCCCTTTGGGTAAATCAATCAACATGGCTTCTTAGCATTCAGCCAACAAAGCCAGAAATAACCGGCAAAATCCCTGCCCGAACATGTTGCCACAAGAAGCCGACAGGAGGCTCAAAACGAGACCTGAACCGATTTGATGTTGCTCGTTGTAACCTCTTTCCAAATGTTTGGTTTATTGGGGGTTTTGCTTCAGCAGAAGGCAAGTGTTGCTCTCTCAGGGCTGTTTAGCAACATGCACCAGTGGGCCAATTTGGTCAGATTCCATTTTTCATGTTAAAGGCTTGTGTGGCAGGTGTGGGGCGGTCAATTGTGCCACATCATAGCTTGGTTGCTCGTTCTTGTCTGTATCACTCAATCAAACCGATCTCACCCGCCCTTGACATGTTTAGTTGACACGATTTCAAAGTAAGCCATACAAGTTGTTCCAGTCAGTGGGCAGGTCTTGTTTTGCCAGAGTTGGCAGACTGAACAACTTTTGCTTGGTGTTCCACTATTGTTTCAAATCCCAAGGAGTGTGTGTAGTTTCTGGCCGGTCAATTCGGGTCAGAATCAGGCCGGTGCACCATGAGATTAATTGAAATCAGCAGCTTTCGATTACTTGAACTCGGCAGCTTTCCGAGAACACCAACACCATATCCCGAACACACAACCATATCGAAAGCAAGTTCTTATCAAAGCGAACCGCGACCGATCCAGCTCTGATGGTTGGCCCCAAAAAACACGAGCCATTTGCATCCGATCCGATCCAAAATGCCGCGCCTTTGTAGGCCCAAGCGTCGAGACCATTGCCTCTCCGTTACAACCAGTTTGATCGATCCTTTTGGTGCCACGAAAAAGGTTTGAACCCAGAACGCCTAGGTGTTTTGTCTTCTTGGTTCGTTGGCACGGGTTTAGATGGGTTTTGTTCAATTTGCCGGCCAGGTCCAGCTATTTTTCCAAAGGACACTTATGCTAAAATGTGGAACAAACAAAAGCTCGTTTTAGGTCGATTCGCTTTGCAAGTCTTGGGAATGCCGGGGCTTCGCTCCGGTACCGTAAAAAACCTTTGGTTGCATCTCAAGGGAACCCCCGAACAAAAAGGCTGCTACACCCTCAAACTGCCCGTAAAGGGAAACACTAACCACCATTTTTGGAGGCAGGAAACCCTTCTTAAGAGAAGCCTGAGGGTGCAAGTAATCAGAAACCACAGCGGCATCTGTGAATTCGATCGATTTGCAGCGTCTCCACAATCGCATCCTTGCTTTTCCGAGCAGGTTCGATACCTGGCTTTTCGTTTACATCCTGCTTTTTGGTTGGTTTTTGGAGTAACCGCACTGCACATTGCTAACAGCTAGATTCGGCCACAAATCCTTTCAAAGACTATGCCCCGGGCGTCCTCGACCATACTTTTATGTGTCTAGGCCATAAACTGCGGAAACCACCTGCTGATTATGTCCCTCGACCATAAAAAGGAAAGAGGGTCGCGTCATCTAAATGACCGAGTATGAGTTACTTTGCATCTTCATTTTTTTGGAGGTGATTGCGCCGTTGTTTTGACTGAATCGCAACGCTCAATACATCGTATGTCAATCGGCGTACATGTCTGATCGTTTGCGCTGGGATTTGACACGAACAAAATACTTTGAGCCTTGTAGAGCCATATTATCTGCATTCGCTTTGGGTAAGGCAAAGTAGTTTCAAGCGAAGACCACAGGAATGTTTGAACACCATACGCCGGGCCCCGGCTACTTTATGCGGATCATTTGGACTTTCTTGGAACTGAGTTCTGCAGAACCTGCTGGTGCGTCCAAGCCCCGTTTTGCTGGCTGGATAGTGTGTGCACGTTGTCATTGTGTTATATTGTGTTGCTCGTTTTTGCGTTGCCTTCACTCATCAAGTCACAGGCTGCATGCACCCGGCGCAAGCATTGCGATGAACACATTGTTTTCTTTGAAGAACATGTACCGTGGACAAACCATGGACAAATCGTGGAACGAGCATGAAAGGCGTGGAACGACCACAAATAGGCGTGGAACGGCCATAAAAAGGCGTGGACAACTCCCGAAAAACGGCATGGACAACTCCCTTGTGGACAGGCCCTGGTTGCGGGCAAACAATTCCCAGGCAAAACAACTCATCACCGACAATAGTTTTGCCTTCGACAAAGCCAAGTGCGGACACCCCCCAACCTCACCCCGTGTTTTCTGGGAAAACGATTGCAACACATTGGACCTTCACACTCCGTTGCCTAAAGCTTATGAGCAAAAAAAACTAAAGCACCCAATTTTCATATATATATATGGCAGTTGATCAATATTCCTGTTTCCGGAAAACGCCATCTTCGCGCGAAAAAAAGTTTCTTTCGCGAATCTTTCGCGACTCCATCGCCAAGCCCTTTTGTTTGCCCTTTTGTTTGCAGCGTGCGCTCTGGAGCCATTGTGGCTGCTTGCACACAGGATAGCCGCAGCTTACCTGCGTGCAGTACGTAGTGTTAAGTGCAAGCAGTCATCGTCATTCGCCCTTGCCACTTGCGCTTGCCGGCGATGTGCGGAACCTTGCAACAAGCTCCCTGGCCTTTCGCCGGTCTTTCGCGGATCTTTCGCGAAACTTGCTCCAAAATAGCCCAGCCAACGTTATTGATTTGCGCCATTCCCAACACAGGCAGGGAATCAATAATGCAAGTGTAGGTGCTGCGTATCTCCCTCTACAAGGGAGCGGGGTCTGCAAATATGTAAGTGCACAGGCATGCCTCCAAAAATCCAACGCGGAATCTTTCGCGAAAAAATAAGTTTCTTTCGCGAACTCCATCGCCGATCTTTCGCGGAGGGATTTAAGCCAAGACGAATGGTCACCGAATACATAACTCCTTGCAAGGACCTTTTGATCAACCCCCATATATATTCATGTGTTCATTCAACATTGGGAGTTTATCAAATTCGCGCGCGTAAACAAATTGCTGGAACTAGCTGAGGAGTAAGCACAGCCGGTTTGATCAGCTTGCTTGTCAACATGATGGTCTGGCCAACAATATTTATCCGCAAAGCAGGCATGAAATCCTGGCAATCACCCGCACTCAAGTGTAGTCTTATGTGACATTCTTAGGCGCTTGGCTGGTTGACTTCTCATCCTGCTTGCCTTACCGATAGGACCAAAAAAGCCAACTTTGTACAATCCCCATTTAATAGCCTCCATTTATAGGTCTTTAACCATTTTATGGCCTCTGCTTCTCGCCCATACTTTTAATGGTCTTTGGAAGCATAGGGATGTGTCATAAGCAAAGCAACTTCTGCACTGACAAGTATGGATTCAACCCCCGAGTACGAAACGCGGGAATTGAAACACCACGGTTTCACTTGTCCCGCTTAGTTAACACAGCCTTGCGGCCAAGGGGGAGCCCCCTTTAAAGCTGGTTTCGTCTGCTACGAACGCAACCTGACACTTCAAGCAGCTACCATCCAATCCGTGAACATCTCAAGAACGGTGGTGAGCGTAGTGAAAGTTGAAAAGCAGCCGCAAATGGATTTCTTGTATGTGAGTCCAATCATCCGATTCAGTCCTGCCTGATCTGAAGAAAGATCCCGTCACTTAGGTTGACTTGGACATCAGATCCTCATGGTGGTCGTGGAAAGCGTTGCACAAGCAAACCCGATATGCGAGAAAAAGAAGGTAATCAAGACCTTCCTTCAGGGACTTCTTGGATGTTCGGCTAAGTTAGCAAGTGATTATTAGCCAATTGGAATATAGCCGCCGAATAACAAGGTTAACCTCACTTCGGGACACATTGACACATATAATATCGCCATAACAAGGTTAACCCCACTTAGGGACATATATAAGTGGGGTTGTCACCTATGCTAGGTTACCAACAACTTACTGACTTGGCGAATCGACCACCTGAGTGGAAGAAGAAGCCGTTTCTTGGACCCCCCATGACGAGTTTCACCAACCCGTCTGGTTGACAATGATAATGTTCCACCAGGGTAGAGACGCAAGTGAAGGGGACATGCTTGTTGGCTTCATTGATTCAACAAGCATCCAGCTGTTCTTGGCCTTACTTTAGCTTGACCGCCACCACTGCTTCCAGGGTCCTCTATCTCATAAGGGCCTGCAAATGAATTGTTCCTGCTTATCTAAAATCAAACATGGCATCCGAAAAGTCATCATAGGACCTTCCTCGGTTTCCCTTCCGCAGCCCGCCGAGCCTCCTTCGCCTGTCCGGAGGTCAGTAGCCTGCGAAACTCGGGCGAACAGCTCGCAAGATGCATGTCGAGGGGAAACCCCAGAAATGGTGTGGTGTTCTTCCTTTTGGAAAGCCATAAAAAAAACACCAAGCCAAACCAGCACCCCCCCTCCAAATGTTTGCTTTTTTGACACCTGGGAGTTTGGACATGGGGAAAATGCAGTTGTTGGGAGGTGCTGGAAGGGCTTTCCGTAAAATCACGACAAACCCATATGAGGCGCCGGAGTAACTTTCATCACCAGGGTCGCAAGTCTGGGCGACAAGGCGACATGGAACAGGCATATGGGCCCGTCTCAAAATAGGAAGTCCCTTTTGTGGTGTGTATCCTGAAAAACACCCAAACAAAACAGCCACTTGTTTGTTGTGGGGCGGTGGGGCAGAAGCCCTTAATTTCTGAGCCACACCCATTTGCACCGGCCATTTTTGTTCGGATGCGAGGTGTGGTTGAACGCGAGCTCCGCGTGTTGATCGAATATAGCCCCAACTCTCCGCCGCATGTTCAAAAAAAAAAGGCGCGGCTTCAGGGCTGAGGAGTGGACCATACAAACGACAAGACCACTGAAAAAGATACCCGTGCAATAAAACAAAAAGCCCACAAAAAGCCTGCACACAAAAGATCAGCAACAAAAGATACCCCACAAATGGTACGGGGGAATTGTTCTTCATTGGTGGTGTTTTTCTTGGGGTGGGAATGGATGGTGCAATTCACGGACTCGAAATCGGTTTCGAAATCGGGTAGCTAAGACTCGACCCCTTCATCACAGGTACCAGGAACCTGAAACAACAATTTAGTGGTTCCCAAACAAGCATGCCCTATGAACAGACCTTGGTGGAAAAAATGGCAGAAACTGATGGTTGCTTCAGGTTCCGGGAAAGCAGGGAAAACCTGGTTGCAACTTTCCCAGATCGACTCGCTGTGGGGTATGCCTGGATCCCGAGCAACTCGACGAAGAAGAAACGCACTTGGAACCACCACAAGCCAAAGTCTGGGTTGACTTAATCGCCAAGTCGCACCCACCTCAGTCATAATCAAAACCTGGTATTGCCACGGCCTACCCAGCACCATGTCAAAAATCAATAAGGCGGCTGCACCCATTTATGGTCAGAACTATCCCTTACTAACCTTCATCTATCCGAGTTTTGATTGTGGCTCACCTGGACCCTCAAACTCTTAAAAAGGGAAACCAACAACCATTAGATTGGGTGGAACACCCCAGTTTACGAGTAGCTTCCACTGCTTTTGGTTTCCGTATTGCGCCGTGGTCTTCTCGACCCAAAAAGTTCGGACCACAAGACGAGTCTAATCCGAGCCCAAAACACCAGATGATACACTCCGCCCCACTAACATGGCCTGACAGAGGGTCCATTGAGGAAATTGATCTTCCGGGGAGCCTCCCACAGATGCCCACTGGTGGGAGGAAGGGTACCCTCCCATCCAACCGGAAATTGCAAGACCATCTTCCTCAGACCCGACCGGGTGGGTTCCGTGTTGGCATAATCGGCAGGAGGGTCACGAATAGTGCCGAACTTTCCGGGCTTGCAGGTGCAGAAAAGCGCACCAAACGGGAATCCAGAAACTTGGTGGACCTTGAAAGGGGAGCAAAACATTAAAAAAACATGGCAGTTAAGTGGTTGGATTTCAACCACTCAACCACCATAATATAGCAAAAATGTTTCAAATGTAAAACCCAACAACAACCATGGAAAGACAGAAATTGGCAGCTGGGCTGGGCCAATCACCGGCCAAGCCTCCAGGTTGCGTCCATGGTCATGGCCTTCTCAAGTCCGGGCCCCAGCAACTTCCCATGCAACCAGATCCCCCCGTTTCGACAACTCAAGCAACATGGGCTGACCCGTTTCGATGCCTCGGCCCATTGATGGCCATTTTCCTGTAAAGTGAAAAAAAACAAAAATAGCATGGGTGGATCTCCCCCCAAACAAAAACCACACCGCACCGCTCCTTCGGGTTTTCGGATTTTCGGATCTTCGCCTCCAGGCGCCCAGGTACGTTTCCGCCAGGTGCCGCGGCATCGCGGCGTGCCGGTCGTTGATGCCCCCCTGGCGACCGGCGAATCGGTCCGCGACTCGATCGAACGACGAGCTCTGTTTTTTTGCCCCGCAGGCTGCGCAGGGAAATTAGAGAAAGAGAGAGACAGAGTGGAACGATGAGCTTCCTTTTTTGTGCTTGTTTGTGTTTTGTGCGAGGACATTAGAGAGAATGCGTTGAAGCTTTGGCTGGACACCTAGTTTTCCATGGCCTTCCCAAGAGGATCATGGACTACGTACTGGACATGTTGATCGACAAAAGCCTTTCGCTTCCGGCTTTCAATATCATCGGTTTTGGGTTGCTCACCCTATTTCTTTGCAAGAAAGGAAGCCCATCATGCAACAACAACAAGGTTGAGGAATTTCTTGCATGGGGTGGGTGGGTTAGAAACACTGGTTTTAACGGATGCACTGGGCTTGTGTCATATGAGTTGATCCCCCGGTTGCTTGTCTTGACCCCTCTGGGCTCCTTCCCTGAAACAAAACACGCCCAGAACCAGACCATGTGCGGTGCAACTACGCTCTTATAACACTCAGATGCCCAGTGGCCATGGGAAAAAAAAGGGCACCCTTTTTTAGTTGGTTGACTTTAAATGGGAACCCTTCCCAAAAAAAGGAAAACAAGGCATCGCTGGGCAACTGGGGGTACTAAAGCTGCAGTTCCAATTGAGAAGGCGTGCACTAGCCCAGTTTTCAAACTAAACTGAACGAATGTTCAAAGGCGGTTCAAAACAATTTCAGAGGAAGTCCAGCGCAACTGAGAAACAAAGCTCGAAGAAAACTGTCAGGAACCACGGCAACCACCGAAGACCCAAACTCACGGAAGCTAAGCTGACCCGTTGAAACCAGGATTTTCTGTTGTCTGGCTCTATTGATAGGGGGGTGGGGCCTCTCCAAAAGTGATGAATCACTACAAGGGGACACCCCCGATCAAAATCAACCAGGGGTTCTGCGTTCTGCTTCATCCGGGGTTCGCAACCCTCATCACTTTTGGGGGGGGGGCCCACTCCGAAACTCCCTTGTTGCTGGTGGCTCATCACTTTTGGGCGGGCCCCGTTCCCCATTTAAACGCATTCCTTGGCTGCCTTTTGATCTGGGCGAAGTATAAGATTTCGCCAACCTGAAGTAAGGTGGCTGAAAAACCTCTATTCCCCGCGTAAACCACAAAATTTGGGGTGACTTCGGTCGTGAGGTCGTTATAACTCGCCCGCTCCAGGAGCCAAAGATGGGCGACTCTCCGTGAAGTGGGGAGCCCACATGGGTGACTTCCTTTTAGGCTCCCTGTAAAAAAACCCAACCAAAAGTTAGTTCCGACAGAACCAAAAACCACACGCATATATATATATATATAGATATTATGCATATATATATATATATAGATATTATATATATATATATTCATATGTGAGCTTCCGGAGCCATCTTACTGTACCATTTTATGAACGATTGACTGGCCCGCAGCCAGCTGCAACTCGGCTGCCTCAGTTGGTGGTGGTGTCTCAGGGCGGCCCGATATTTTCCCCTTTAAGATCAACCCACCCAAAGAAACTCACCTTATCCTAGCCCAAAAAGTGGTGGATGCCAACCTAAGCCCCCCTGGCCTCCCAGTCACTGCCAGAAGGGATCCAAACTGCCTCAGGCAAGGCCCGGGAAACGGCCTGGCAAAGAGTTCCAGCTGCCAAGAAATGGCTGTGGCTCAAAATTAAACAGGGGCAAACCGCGGGTTTTGGTCCATGTTTCCACTTACCAAGGTTCCATTTCGGTACCGGTTTTTTGAGCCACTGCCAAATCGCATCCTTGCACCTAATTCCCAACAACAGCTTTTTGGCTGCCGGGGGGGGGGGGGGATTTTGGACATGGACAAAGCCAGTGGTTGGCGGAAGCTGGTGCTCTGGTTCTTCTCTCCAGGAGACAGGACCAAACACAAGTCAGGCTCTTGAACACAGAAAGCCAACACTTTAAATGACCCAATTTTACAGCCCACCCCATCCCTTACTGCACAGCAGCTTCCATCACCACCTCCAAAATGTCACACATGCATACACGCAACCCTGCGTGCATTGCTGGAGATGTCTGAATTCAATTCAAAGTATATGGCTTGTGAGATGACTCCGGCTGTGTCAACCAGGCACTAGTTGGTGGTTTGGATTGGTGGATTGGGAATGGAACCCCTGGTTCTTGTGGAGGGTAGATGGGAACCCCTCCCTTAACCACCAAACCACCAATCCACACCGGGAGGAAGCTGAATCGAACTTTGATGCTGAAATGAACAGGTCAAAAACAAATAGGGGGGGGGACTCAGCACCTGCACCCGGGTTCCAACAACTGGTTTTGTACAATCATCAAAGTCCCCTCTCCCCCGTACTGTCCAAAAAACAGTTTCGGGGTGCTAGGTGAATCTTCTGAGATTCTAACCCAAGCGTCAGGCCCAAATCTGAATCTGCCGAAGAAGAGAATGGTTTCGTCCGGACATGACCACAAATTTCAAAGCGGAAAAGCCTCCTCAATGGTTGGTGGGCATAAATATCCACCTAAACGATGAAAAAACATGCCACACTTCTTCACATACATCTCTCCAACAGCACACGTGGCCAGCGCACTACACTGGGCCCAGAACAAAAAAGCGGGGGTTCCCTATACTCATTAACGCCCTTTTGCTTCTCAAAAGGCTCCACTCAAGACTCACGAAACTGGACTGCTCATACAAAGGGGTGGAAATTTGGATTTCGCAAAATCGACAAACAAAACTGCACACCAGTCGCACTTCTGCATGCAACGCTCAAAGTTATCAGACCTGCCGCAGTCCAAATGGAGAGGCTAGCCCCGTGCAACGCAAGAACCTTGCACCTCCTGATACATCCCTAATTGGAACTCATCAAAGCTTCTTGGTTATGCGTGTTCATCTTAAGGGACCACGGGGAATTCAATTAATAAGGGGGCATCCCGTCCCTTCGGATAGAACAAGCCTTTCATCTTTTCTTTTTGGATGGGGGGGGGCGGCTGGCTGTTTTGAGTATGAAACCAACGAAGCACTGAGAGCAAGCAGGGAGCCACAGAACCACTCGGCAAAGGGAAAATAGCTTAGAGTTCGGTCGTTGCACCTTTGACCGGGGCGTTGGCCCGTAGTGTCTGAACCCACCGTCAGGTTGGCACTAGCACACAGCAGTCGGTCCTGTAAAGAACACAAGCTGAAGATTGAACTTTCTTGATGGACCCCATCAGGGTCACATATGCACCCCAAACAGAAAATCCCAGGACCCCTTCGTCGCCATCTCCTGTCACAAGAACATTTGGTCCCTAGACTGGGACCACGAAATTATCAAACCAAACCCTAAGGGTCCGATTCGATTGATTTCGGGGCCTCAAAATGAGATGTTTCTAAGGGCGCATGAGGAATTGATCGCTTTGGGTTCTTCATTGGAGGGTCCTGGGCTCTGCATTGGACCTTCATTCGCCGATTCGCTTCCGGGAAGAAACAAAACGTGTTTCCAGTAGTGATAGATTCCCTTTTCAACCTAAACAAGCAAAACACATTCACACACAGTCTCCGGCACATGGAAACTATTGGAGGTTGCAGGGGTCATGACCCTTAGGAAAAAAAACTCGAGGCCCCTGCATCCCCGGCCAGCAACTCCACCGGCGGATGCGGCGCCTTGCCACACGGCCGGTCAGGTCGGCCACACGCAGAGGCGTTTCCCCCGCGTCCCATGTCCCAGGATCTGAATAGGATCTGAATCAGAAAACCACACCCATACATCTCTACTCTTGGTATGGTAGCAAAAAACTGACTGTTTTTTGCAGACCCCCAGCAAAAATGAACAGAACCAAACCAAAAAACATGCCAAGAACAGTGAAGCATATCTATACCGGGAACTGCCATGTTGGACGAATCACCTCTGCTAGGTCCTCCAGATTTGAGAGGAGTTTCAATAAGTTGGTACTCGTGCCTTTTTTCAGGACGTCTATTTTAGTAGGGGAACCCTCCCCAAAAAAAGAAACGGTGAAAGGGCACCTAGCTGGGGGATCTAGTCTGAATCAGAAAACCGCACATGCAAGCCAATATCTGCTACGCGAGGAAACATCTATTGGGCCCTTGCAAATGGACCCTTAATGTTTCCCACTAGCCAGCTTTGGTGGCCAATCCCATTGGAACTGCAGGCCAAGGGAAATGCCCCAGAACCAGCTTGGGGCTGCCAACCAATAAAATAAACCCAAGCAAAGGGAGACAGTTTAAAAAGCAAACCAGTTTGGCTGTTGGTGGAACCCAGAAAAATATGCAAGCACATGGGGAACCCTAAGAAGTGCCCCGATATCAGTTTTAGACCACCAAAACTGCATTTGGGGGAATATATGCACCCAAGGGCCCTCAAAGACCAGCTTTAGACAGCCCGAAACTGGACTTGGGGGTCCTTTGGCTGGCGGCACCCTGTAAACAGGGAGACCCTTACATGGATGGATGCGGGTGTCCTTTTGCTCCCAGAAAAAAAATGCACCCATCTGGGCTGTTTTGGTGGAACCAAGAGAAAAGGGGGACCCTTACAAAGTGCAAAACAGTTTTGCACCGCCAAGACAGACTTGGGGGTCCTTTTGGTGGAACCCAGTAAAAACGAAGACCACAGTGCAAAAAAAAACAGATTTGGACCGCCAAAACTGGAATTGGGTTTGCTTTTGATGGAACCCAGCAAAATATGCACCAAGCAAAGGGGACCCTCAAAGGCGCCCTGGATTTGGGCCAAGCTGGATTTGGGGGCCCTTTCCGCACGAAAACAAGGCAGAAGCCCTTCTGCGGGAAATTGTGGGCATGCAAAAGGAATAGGCGTCTGTTCCTTACACGACCCTTTTAGTAGTTCATGTTCCACCACAACTCGAAACGCCCGTAACTGCACATTCTGATAATTATGAGCGCATTCCAATGTGCACCCATGTCCAAAACTGAAAAGCAATTGTCTCCGAGATAATGATTAACCCCTGTCCAGAGTTGAACAAACCAAAGAAACAACTATGGCAAATGCATTTAGACTGTTGTAGTCAGGCAGGTCGCTGGTCCAAGCCATCTGCATAGAACTGCACACTTCAAGGGGAAGTCACCTACCTGAGTCGGGATCCGTTGGCAAAAGAAAGTCTCGCTCCAGAAACACGCGACTTTGTTTGGCGCCTGTGCGGCGTAAAGTTTTACAGGTGGAAACTAATTCAGGCGCCGTCACCAGCAGGACGCGAGTAGACACCAGCGGCGCACCAGCACATTGTAAGCTGCTCGATTCCGCAAGAGTTTCTGTGAAAGCCCCGTAACGCGCAACATGGCCGCCACGTCGCAGTGTCCCTAGAGCGGGTCGGTCTCCTACAGCTGAGTTGAGGCAGTGCTCGCTCCAGCGCCATTCCCTATCCAGCTGTACCCAATTCCTGAAAAGCGCAACTTGTTACTTGCCACCAAAATGGTCCAAACCCAAGAAGGATCAAGTCCAGGAATTCAGGGAGTCAGTGCAGATTTCTAAACCCCCCCCCCCCCCGCCCCATTTCGCGGGTTTCCGCTTAACCCACAGGATGCACGAAACGGGAAAAACAAATGCCCGAAACGCGAGCGAGGCTCCGGCGAGCCATCGGAAGTCGAAGCGCGAGACCACCACGTAGTGGTACCTACGCGGATATCGGCGACAAAGTGAAACTTGGTTCACAACTACCCGTGGCACTTCTGGTAGTATAAACCCCCCAAATGGCACTTTTGGATTCCCTTGAACCCAACCAAAAAGGGGTTCCCTAGAATAAGATCTCTATATATATATATATGTGCCCGAAGGGTCATGACCCCTCCAAATGGACCCTGAGCCCTCACGGGCTCCAAAATCCATCGGGACCCTTAGGGTACCAACTACCTAAAGTCTCCTAGACCCCGAGAACAAGGAGTCATAACCCCTTATTTTTGTTGGTAGTGGCCCCATTTTAAGGGTCATGGACTCCAGGTACCCTCGTTTTAATTATGGAAGGGGAGATGGGCTTCCTAGGAAACTACTCTTCCAAAGCCTCCGACCGTCAGCTTCCATGATTGGAGGGAGGGTAGCCTGCAAAAATGGGTTGCCCCCAAAACAATCAGGTGGTCCTCTTTGTGAAATGGATAGTTGGAGGGTGGCTGATTGAAAAAAGGCACCTCCCTAACTTCAAGTTGAAAGGTGAGCTGTGGCCATGTCCTTGGCCATCTCCTTTGGATGCAGCTCTAACCCCCCCCCCCAACCCCCCTAACCCCCACCCCTTGCATCCCGGTGTACTTCCATTAAGGCCTTGGTGCGATCAAGCTTTGGGGAAACACGCGGACGAGGTTTGGGGAGGGCCTGCAACTACGGTGGATTCCCTAAATATTGCAAGTAAGTCAACCACAAACCATGGGAATTTACAGGGTTTCCTTTGTTCCCTACTTGCAATATTTAGGGCATCAACCGTAACAAGGCGAAACTAGGACGAAATAGGACGAAAGGTACCTTCCACCTGCTTGGCTTCACAAACAGGAGCGCCTAGTTTTGGCACTGTCTTCATCACTTGCCAAACCACGTCACAAACAGCAGTCAAGCGTGTCTCTGATTTGTCGGTGACAGAGAGTGGATGTTCAACCCACTCGACTCATAGTGTGTGGGTGTGTTCCAAGGAATGACAGGAATCCGCTAGTCAGGGATGGAGACTGACTATCACTTGCAACCACAAAACCCGCAAATCAACAGGACGAGTTGGAAGCTTGAAGAAACATATCAACAGAAATATCACATGTTCTAGTCACAAATGGATTCACACAAACTAGCCCCGTTCTCATTTCCCATCCTCAAAGTCAGTAACCGCCCCATTTTCCAGCATGGGATATCTCTTGTTGCAGCAAGCCGAATTTGCTGGCCATTCGCATCGGCCGAGTGACTTTGGTAAAACTAGGCTGTGCGCGAATCGTGTTGAAGGAACGAAAATGGGTGCTGTTGACCTGGGTCTCCCCTTACTAGTCTCAGATGCCGAGAGGGAACAAAGAATCACATCCTCCTTTGGTTGGTTGACTTCAAAGGAATCGGAGCCCTTGCCAAAAGCAAAGGAACAAAGGGCACCACTGGGCACCTGGGCTAGTGTCCAATTCGCTGAATTCCTTTGGACCCTTTGGACATCATTTAGGAACCTATGTCCATCCCCGCCACCGTGTACCCTCACATGGGCTGTTCCGGGATGCCCTGAAAGTTTGACCCATGGCGTGGAGTCTACCACAAAGCCAACTAAAAAAACAACTCACAACCCAAGGAACCGGATAGCTGCAAAACCACCCAGTGAAATGGGTGTCAGACTGTAGCTCACTTCCGATCGAGCAAATGGCCCAAAACCAGTGGTGCACACTTTTTGTTTACCACTCAACTCGTCCCACCCAAAAAGTCAAAGTAAAGTCCACGAAACTCAGGAAGTGAGTCAGCCTGCTTTAAAGGAAAACCACCCAACTGGGCCCTCAGATCCCCCGCTTAAAAGCGACCCACCTTTGGGTGAAAAGGACACTACCACTCAACGCCCAAAATTTGCCCAAAGCCCCCCCAACAAAAACGGGATGGCCCTCGGGCACCGCCCCATTTTTTCCGAGAAAAAAACCACACTCCGCTGGGCTCTTCGATTCTGACGCCGCCTCCGCCTCCGCATCCGCCCGTTGAGACCCCCCCCACAAAACCCGGGAGAAAAAACGCGGGCCGCGGGCGCACGCTTGGCCGCGCTGGGCCTCCTGAGCCTGGATCATCTCCAGACCTCCGAAGGAAAAACCGGAAAACGAGCCAGGGCGGAGCTGAAGGAAGGCACGGCACGGCTGAGGTTGAAAAAGAAGAAACAAGAAAAAACTGATGGTGCCACCTTGTTATAAATATATTTGTTGTTTTGTTTTTTTGAAAAAAAAGGCACCTTCTGGTGCCACCTTATTATTTGTGGGGAGGGAGTGAAAAAAAAAACTTCTGGTGCCACCTTCTTTCTTTCTTTGTTTTTTTTGGGGGGGACAGCATAGCTAATGCGCCAGAAGATTGTAGTTGTCTGAGCAACATCCTTTAGGACAAAACAAAAAGCCCTGAAAAACTCCTATTTGTGACTTTCATGAAAACCAATAATGATATCTTCTTAAGGGCTTAATAAGGGCTTCTTAAGGGTTGCATAACGGCTTATGAACAATAAACACCTTCTGGTGCCACCTTATTATTATTATTATTATCATTTTATGGGGGGGACAGCTGGGGACGGGGGACATGGGGCATACATGAAGATAGAGTGAAGCTTGTGTGCTAGGTTTGCTTTGCCTTCTTTCGCTGTGCCTTGTTTTGCTTTGTTTGTTTGTTTGGTTTGGTCTGTATGCATAGGTGGCCTTTTGGAAAAACATATTTGCCCTGCTAAATGGAATGATCCCCATCTAAACCAGGAATCGCCGTCTATTCTTTTTAAGCAAACCAGCCAAAAAGGACACCTATGTCTCACCAGGTGTCTCACCTATGTTTTTCTTTGTGTTTTGAAGTACCCCGCCAGGTGGAGTTCCGCACCCATTCGTGTCCCTTACTCCAACAACCCGGGTCTTGATGCCTCACCTTGGCTGCCTACCTCCTGACAAATGGAGTGGCTCGTCTTTTTTTTTGTCCGGTGCCCATTCTTTGGTACGGGCAACCCCAAAAAACATGATATTGTTTAAAAAAAAAAAAAACATGGGGGTGGGGCGTCCCTTAAAAAAGAAAAACACCGCTCAAAAGAGAGGCCGTGTCAATCGTGATCCATGACCGCTACACATTGGCAACCACGAACCGTATTCCACAGACAGGATGGCGGATTTCCTTTGAACTGCCCAGTTTGCTGCTCAATTGGAAGATACATGTATGACACAATAACAAAGATCAAATTATCAATGAACCAACGAGAAGACAAGTTGATAAAAACTTCGTGAATGAAAGGGACAACAAAGTTAAAAGGCCAGCTAAAAGGGTGTTCACCATCTCAAAAAGTCATTCTCGGAACGGTTGCTGTGACCTTTCTAAGCCGACCAAATGGCATCTTGTGGGCCGAGTTGCGAGGGCGGTGCGATTCCGGAAAAAGCCTTCGATCCAACGAGCGTGCCCTGGAGGCTTCAGTAACCGAAAGGACAAAGAAAAAAACGCGCCTGAAAAGATCCAAATGAGCTGGGTCCTCCAGTAGAGAGGTTGGAATAAGGGTACCAATTGTTTTCTGCTTTGTCTATTTTGGTAGGGGAAACCTCCCAACCAAAAAAGAAACGGTAAAAGGGCATCTAGCTAGGGGACCTAGATGAGCAGTGTCCAATTGCGGTTGGTTCCATACGATTGCTCCAGGGCCTGAACGAAAGGCCAATCTTCTGCAAAAGGCATGGGGGAAGCCATTTGGAGTTGTCTCTGAATAGGGAAGCCCTCAACAAACATGGTGGAGCTTATGTTGGTTACCCTTTTAAGTTCAACCAAAAGACGCCCCCGCCCCCCCCTCCCAAAAAACATACCCCTATACATGCATATATATATATATCTTACATATTTATGCGTATGCACATGTGCATATGATACATGTGCACATCATATGCACATGTGTATACGCATGAAGCTGATCCAGTCCCCATTTGTATCCTCGAGGTCCCCGGGCCTTTTGGACGTGTCGAGAGACGGGACCCGGGAAATCAAGTGCCGTGAAGATCTGCTTCTATTTGCTGAAGCCCCCAGGAACAAAACAGAAGATGTATATATATATATATATATTTATTTATTTATTATTATATATATATACATGTCCAGTAGTAATTCAAAGCCAAGAAAAGAACATAAACCATATTCCTTTCCGCAAATGGAAGGCGGAGCCAGCAAAACTTGGAGGGTGTCCATTTGTTTTTGTCAAAACGAACTAAAAAGGGGTACCCTCCAAAAAAGGACGCACCCAAATCCAGCAGGGGTCCCAACAACTGTGTTTTCCAATGTCGTCCAACATGCCCTTGGTACGGTACCCAACAAGCAGTGATAAGGAGTGCTGGATGCATTCGAGTAATCTGGACGGGCACTGGATGGGGGACCAACCGGACAAATTGGTGGATGTAAAGACCTTGGGTTCAGGTACGCCTTTCAATCGTACTTTGGTAGGGACTGAACGGCTAGGCATACTACAACCATGAAGAAAGTACTGAGCCATGCGATCTGTTCTAATATGCATATCTACCTACGTACCTGTATGCACGCGTACATATGCGAGCTCTCGCCGTCTCTTTCTAAACCAAGTGTCCGCGCACTTCTGTTGGCTGTAGTAGGAGCAAATCGCACCTCACTTCAGGCATTGTGCGGGCATGCTCGGCCTAAACCTAAACGCACCCAAGGAATTCACGGAATTTGGGCACGTGCCTTGGTGCCAAACTCGGGGGCTTGCTTTTTGGCGACCAAGGACGCAGGCTCCGAGGTTCAAATTGCCCCGAGCGCTTGCCATTCCAGCTGAATACACTAAATTTGGGTCCCGGTTAACAACCCCCCCTGCCGCCCCACCGCGTATTCACAGGGGTCTCCTGGAAGGAGCAATCCCCACCCCGGCCACCCCAAAGAGTAGGGGGTAATCAGGGCCCGCTCCTTTGCAGGAGCGCATCTTTCGACAAAACCGCTGAACCACTTCGAGCCCTTTGACCCCAGCCGCGGTACCACCAAAGAACGGGGCACTCAGCACCCATCTCTCCAGACTGTCCCCTGTACCAAGCACATGGCAGTCACATGGATAACAGCCCCAGGTTTGTAAGATAACCCTGTGTACCAAGAAACCGGATGCATATTTATCAAAGTGACATGCTTGGGAATGCTTAATGACAGGATGTGATTCCTGCAGGGCGAGTGCGTGATCCAGGATGCAGCTCCTACCCGATCATTTCCCCCCCCCCAACGGCCAGACCCCCCTGTTTCCCAGACTACCACCCCAGAAGGCGTTTATAAAGGCCTTGGTGTAGGGAAGCCTTGGATCGTAGTTGCAAGCTGCCATGTTCGGATCGAATTTCTATGCCGTACCATGCATCACTTGTCTTGAGCAACAATATGTTGCAACACAGGGGACACGCCCTTCTTCAGTCCACAGAAACCACCTGATTCAAAACTCAGTTCAAGTAGTCCGGGTGAAGGAACTGGGAATCAAAAGAACTGGTTTCAACACGAACTGGTATAGTTCCCAAACAAAGTACAGGGTAATTACTCTCGACATCGGTGTGGGTCGGAAAGAGGTACCCAACAATTGCTTGCCCTGGTGAATGGAAGCTAGGACAGTGGTTTAGCTTTGACCCAGCATGTTGACCCCATATGACCCCAGCTTATTCATTGGGTTTAGGGGGTGAATCAGACCACTTTTGGAGGGGTCCCCACCCCCGGTTCCAAAAGTGCTCTGATTCCCCCTCTAAGCCCAGGGACACTCCTTATTCATAAACTGGTTGGTTGATGAATAATTATGGGGCCAACATGGGGTCAACACCTTACATGTTGTCAAACGTCCTCGACCGACCTGCGTCGGCGCCCGCTCCCGCTTAAGCACCGCACTGCCAGGACGGTTGTCCCGCAAAGGCCTCGAGTTTCACAAACGTCAATGAGGTAACGGCCGCGAAGGAAGGCAAGGACCCCGCTTGAACGAGCACCGAAGATGCTCTGAACACCTTCACCTGCCCAACTGTTCACCCACCCAGCCACACACCCCACCGCACCCCAACCCAACACCCACCACCCACACCCCACACCCACCCACACCCACCCACACCCACCCACACCCACCCACACCCCCCACCGCACCCCAACCCAACACCCACCACCCACCCCCCACACCCACCCACACCCACCCACACCCACCCACACCCACCCACACCCCCCACCGCACCCCAACCCAACACCCACCACCCACACCCCACACCCACCCACACCCACCCACACCCACCCACCGCACCCCCACCCAACACCCACCACCCACACCCCACACCCACCCACACCCACCCACACCCCCCACCGCACCCCAACCCAACCCACCCACCACCCACACCCCACACCCACCCACACCCACCCACACCCCCCACCGCACCCCAACCCAACCCACCCACCACCACAACCACAACCACCTACGAACAACCAACATCCAGCAAGCAGCTCAAAAAAAACAATAAAAAGCAACAGCCAACAAGAGCAAGCGACACAACACAAACAACACAGAACGCACAAAAAACACTACGCGTGGACGAACAACAACACACCACAGCAGAATTGAATAACCTATAATAGAAACCAAAACCCGGCAAAATAGATAACACCAACAACAAACAAGAACAACACCATCACCACAAACAACGATATTGACAACGATGACGACGACTGCAACAACAAAAAGGATAAAAAAACAATCACACACAAGACCAGTGAAACGATGAAGAGACAAGCAAACAAAACACAAGCAAGCAAGCAAGCAAGCAAGCAAGCAAGCAAGCAAGCAAGCAAGCAAGCAAGCAGGCAAGCAAGCAAGCAAACAGACTGACAACCAAAAAACACGCACCACGCAAAGGATGCAAATCACAACAAGCAAACACACAAACACACACACACACAAAAAAAAAAAAAACGCAAACAAACCAGCCATCCTGCCAGAAAGCAAGCAAACAAACAAACAAAGCACACAAGCAATCAAACAACAAACAAATAAAATAAACAAACAAACAAACAAACAAACAAAACCAAACCAAACGAAACCAAACCAAACCAAACCAAACCAACCAACAAACAAACCAAACCAAACCAAACAAACAAACCAACAAACCAACAAACCAACAAACAAACAAACAAACAAACAAACAAACACACAAACAAACAAACAAACAAACAAACAAACAAACAAACAAACAAACAAACAAACAAACATACAAACAAACAAACAAACAAACAAACAAACAAACAAACAACAAACAAACACACAAACAACCAAACAAACCAAAACAAACAAACAAACAAACAAACAAAAAAAAAAAAAACAAAAAAAAAAAAAAACTCTCACAAGTAACCAAACAAAAGAACTAGACACAATACATGCACCAATCGACAACAAACACTGTGACCAGAAGAACAAAAACCACCCACCCAATGACCCACCCACCCACCGCCCCACCCACCCGCCCACCCACCCACCAACCCACCCACTCACCCACCCACCAACCCACCAAGCAAAACGACAACATACCAACACTTCGTCTGTGCAGCTGCTCCATTAAGGAGGTCCCTAGTTTTGGCAACCAACCCTGTTGGAATGCTATTCCCCCGAGTTCTATGTTGAATCAAAAGACTGCCTGAAAAGAGGAACAATTGAAACTGCGAGGGTCCAAGCGCGCGACCCCATGTTTGGCTGTGTCTTGCAATTGCAATTGAACTGATCGCTGAACAAAGCATGTTGCACGGACCCATACCTGCCCAATCAGCACAAATCCTCAACATGCGTGCATAGCCGAACATTTGAGAACACGCCGTGCACATTGTATCAAGGACGGCCCACAGTTTCACAATGCTTGAGCAGAACAAACTGGCTTGTACCAGAACCTACGAGGATCCCCAACGGCTTTCAAATGGTTTGTTCCATTGAGTTACAGTATTTGAAGAAAATGTGACAGCCCAACTGGGCTGTTCGTTTTTTAGATTTTACTGCTCAAGTCGACAACTTCTGGGTTAAATGGAAAACCGCCAACCCAAGAAAACTAAAACCTAAGGAACCTGGAGGGCTGGGAACCGCGAAGTCCACCCGTTACAAGGGACAGTCCAAAACCAACGCCCGGAAACGTCAGCTGTCTTGGGCCCCCTGCGGGTCCAGGCACTGACTGCCAAACCAGTTGCCTTGCACCTGGAGAGATCGAAAAGAAAATGCTCAGGCAAAAAAAAAATCAACGCGACATCAACGAGGTCAACCACCCTTTCAATAAAACAACGCAACTCGGATCATGTCCTGAAGTGGGCGTCGGTCAAAATTTACCCACCAGGACATTATCGGACCGCAGGTTTTAGTCCATGGTTCCATTTACCAGGGCTCCATTTTGGGTACCAATTTTTGACCCACAGCCATTTGAGGTTTCCGAAGATGTCAGCAACCCTAAGACTCCCGCTGATTTTTGGGCCTTCAAAATGGGTTGTTTTCTTTCCGGGCCCCTGAGGAATTGGTCGCTTTGGGTTCTCCATTGGAGGGTCGCTGGGTCTGCATTGGAGGTTGTTTTTTAGTTTAAATTTAGGGAAGCAACTTTTGTACTTCCCAGACAATGGATCGCAGGCAAGGCACGGGAACCCGTTGCCATGTTCCTGTTAAAGGCTGGGTCCCTTGGTTCGCTGCAGAAATGGCGCCAGGCTTTGCAACCCACGACCAACTCAGGGGGTATGGGGGCGGAGGGGGCGGCGAAACCAAGATGAAAAAAGCGCCCCGTGCCGCTTTTTGACAGTAGTCTCAGACCCCAGCTGCGGGGCCACAGAATCAAATACCTAAAACGCTGTGAAGCCGAAACAGTATATCGGAACGGGGTTGTGGGGAGTTATCAAACCAAGCTGCCTCAGGATCCTGGCGCATTGGGCGACGGGGGTCGGATTCGTTCAAGAGAACCCCCCCCCAACGAAAGTCCAAACCATTCCAAACCCAAGTGGAAACCGGTGAACGGTTGGTCAACCGGAGAATGATCCAAACTCCCATGTTTAGCCCTCCGACGTTCCGGGTCGTTGAACTCCACAGGCGGCTCGGAGCTGTTGGACTGTGCAATGGTTTCAAACACTCCAGAAAAGCCACACGCTAGATTGCAAGTTCTTGAAGAAAGCTACAATAGAATACGTGTGGGGCTGCCCTGAAATCGGGGACCCGTAAAACGCCTGTTCAAAGGAAAACCACGTCACTTTTGTTCTCGGTTGCTTTCTGCTCCCCTGCTAAAAGTTTAACTTTTAGTGGTTTAATGGAAAACCCACTAGTTGGCAAAAAGTTGAAGTCCTAACATCCAAGCAAAATGCACCAAAGTGTTGGTCTGTGCTAAACAAACGTGTCAAGCAGCTTGGCCTGCAAGTACTCCAGGTCGATGACCTGACCTGCGGGGATGGAACTGGCCAAATAGCTCGCGGACGTTTTTGTTCGAACACGTTGGGTCAGCTTTGTTGATGTGGCTGTGGCTCAAAAAAGTGGTGCCAAAATGGCGCCTTGGTAAATGGAACCAAAGACTAAAACCCGTGTAACCCCAGCTCTTTCATTTTGAGCCCTACCCATGTTTTCTTCGTGATAAACCCCCGTGCAGCGAGGTAGTTGCAAAGCCTTGCAGGGAAAAAAAAAAAAACATTTGTCGAACTTTGGAAGGAGTAGTGGTGGTGGTGGCGGTGGTGGTGGTGGTGGTATTAATAGTGGTAGTAGTAGCAGTAGTAGCAGTAGTAGTAGTAGTAATAGTAGTAGTAGTAGTAGTAGCAGGAGGAGGAGTAGTCGTCTCTGGCCAGGGGTGCAAGAATCAAAGGCCACTCCCAAATTTAACACATGAGCTACCCCCGTGGAAATAACTTGTCGCCGCCGAGGAGGTTAAGTAGCTATCGTTTTTGGTGGGGGCCCTTTAAAGTCTTACGAGTTATTTTTCTGCAAATTGTTCTGCTGCAACCAACCCCGCTTTACCACAGTGATATACCGCATATTTGGACCGTGACTCACATGAAAGAAAGCAGCAGCCCGAGAGGCACACGGTTTCACCACTTGGGGGTCGAACCTGGCATGGATGACCGGCCGCTGTCACAGCCCTTAGAAACCTGAGAAGCTGCTCGTGAAAACACAACATTGTCTTGCTGCGATAGGTAAGGAACGTGGAAACGAACCGTTTTGGGATTCCCGAATAAAGGACACCACCACTTGGATGACGTTTATAAGGGTCATTCCATGTCTCATTCCCTGCCTATCGCAGCAAGTTTCGACGGGGCTTTCTGTTGGGTACCCTTGTAGATTTTCTTGGCAAAGTGTCGAAAAAAGGGTGGCTGCGACAGCTCCCCACTTGGTTGACGCTGGAAGGGGAGCAAAAAATCATTTTTTAGCAGTTAAGTGGGGATTTCCCACTAAACCACAACAAGCAAAATGTAAAATGCTTCCCAACAACAACCATGCGCCAGCGGATGAGACTCGATCAACATCGGCAGGGAAGATGTTGTTTTCCATCTACCGTTGTCGCAGGAGTGGCTGAATTCCTGGCGCCCCAAAGTGTGTAGACACTTCATGGGACACCTGGATGACTCAACCCCAGTTTATTCATGGGGGCCCACTGGGATTCGAGGGGAAATCAGACCACTTTTGCAGGGGATCAGCCTATTAGTAAGCTGGGGTTCATCAATCGGGTTGACATAAGAAAAGACCCACAAACACGCCCAACATCTCCCTAGCCCCGATTCGAACAGGATCAGTCCCCAGAATTCCGCCTTCGGACCCACCATTCCGCCTGGGTTGGAGGTCTCGTTGTATAGCTGGTCTCTGATGTTCTCAACCTGGCATTTGTTCCTGGAGTCTCCATGACCCTTGAAAAATGGGGTCAGTACCCTAAATAATGGGGTCATGGACCTATTTTTAAAGTGTCATGGAGACTCCAGGTTGGGATTTCTGCACCGAAAGTTCATCCAGTCCCCCCCCCGTCCCAGTGCCAACAGCCATCCGGAGCCTCTGCGTTGGACTTGGACTTGACGATACTTCACTTAGCATTACCAAGTATCTCTTGGTTGCGAAATCTGCTCCCCTGCTAAAAGTGGTTTAGTGGAAAACCCATTAGTTGGCAAAAAGTTAAAGTCGTAACAGCCAAGCAAAATGCACCGAAGGTCTAGTATTGCCAGAACTTGATCTCAGATTCCCAGTACTTAATTTAATATTGCCCAGTCTAAATTCAGTAGTGCCAAGACTTTTTCTCAGAACCCCAGTGCTTAATTCAGAACTGGACATTCTCGATATGGTATTGGCACGACTCAATCTCAGCTTCCACAACTCAGACAAACACCCTGCAAAGGTAAAGGCTAAGGCTTTGATTTGGAATTTCATTCTCACCCACCCCAAAAATGCCATTAAAGCAGACCCCAAAACACAAAGATTAAAAAGGATCAGGGGCTCTTGTAGGGTACCCACTTTGTGTGACTGTGTTTTTGTCGAAAGCATTGCGAAGGGATCTTCAGGAAAACTACGGCGCCGGTAGCGCAAGTCACGTTCAGGAACGAGAGATTGATTGAGCAAGTTGCACAAGCAAGTTGCATCACAGATTGCTAGAGCAAACCACACGAGGCAGTTCCACTGCACGTGCAAGTGGCACGCCGATTGCGCGACTCAAGTTGCACTACCAAGTTACATGAGACATTACTTGAGCCACAATCAAAAACCCGGTACTAAAATGGTGAACCCAGAACCATGTAAAGAAATTCAGAAGGCGGCCGCAGCTATTTATGGCTGGGATTGAACCCTTCGTAACCTTCTTAATTGTGGCTCACCTGCGCAACCTACACAAGCGAGGGGCATCAGAGGCTGCAGAGCAAGTTACGCCGGGAAGATACGCGAGAGCTTTGCAAAGCGACCTGCACAAGCGATCGCTTGAGCAAGTTACGAGAGAGGTTTCCTGCGGTGTTTGGCTGAACAAGCAATTCGCGTGTGAAAGACAGAAAGTGAAGTTCGATAAGTATAAATTACCTTTGAATACGGGGAGGGGGGCTGCATCAACTTGTCAATCAGGAAGTCGACCCGCTGCGGGATTGGCGCGGTAAACGTGCAAACTCTTATTCCTTTTATTTTCTAGCATCCGAGCTCAACCCTCTGCGGTCGAGGTTCAACATCTGCGGACTTTTACTACTTGTTCTTTGTCCGCGCGACCGTCTCCGCGCGGATCGGCGTGGCTGATGCCTAAAAACTGTTGTGAAATGATACTTTTCGAGTCTAGGTCCTCCAGTAGAGAGGTTAGAATAAGGGTACCCTTCTTTCTGTAGTCCATTTTACTAGGGGAACGAACCCTCCCCCCAAAAAATGGTAAAAGGGCACCTAGCTGGGGGACCTAGGAGTTCGGCGTTGACGGCGAGCGGCTCCAGTCCCTTGTTGGGCGAGATTCGTTCGAAAGAAGTACGCGAAGCGCGGCCGGCGCAGCTCCGAACGCGGTGCGAGACGTACACTTTGAAAGCTCCGGCTTGAACATCGCAAATGTCCCGTGCGAATGATCCGTACGCCAAGTACAGTTTCGCCGCTCTGGAGCGACTTGTTCCCCAAAGTGTTGCAAAGGGTTCTTCCGATAAAGCCACCAGCCTTATTCAAATAGCATACAGCGAACGCTGAGCAAGATGCACAAAAGAAGAGGCCGAGCAAGCCGGTGGCAACCGCTGAGCTCCGCAAAAACTAATAATCACAACTTGGACCGCTAGCGCATTGGCGCACACGCATTGCACACATGCGCTCGGGGCACCTGTCTTCTCGATTGAACTCGGAGCTCTGATCTGGTATTCTGTTTTGTGGTTGCCGGGATACATATTTTCCAACCACTGTCTATGAAAGCGAACCCCGAAACGTCACAGGGTTCTGAACTAGGAAAAACGCTTTGAACTGGAGCGACCCCAAATATTGAAGGATGCACATCATTGCGGGGCAGGCAGTGGAGTGGCAATAAAGTTTTTGTCTCCCCCCACCTGCTTTTTGGACCCAGAAACCCAAAAAACGGGCTTGGGATTGGAAAAGCAGAATCGCATGGGGATGGGGATGTCTATCGTAGTTTTGCCTCTAGTTGGGCAGAGCAAAAAAGCGATTTACCATTTCATTCCGCCAATATGGAAAGGGTGTTCAGTGCGTCTTTTTGGGCTGTGTGTGTGTACATTGTGGGGCACCCCCAAAATGTCTGGTTTCCTTTTGGCTTCTTTTTACAACTACGACACAAAAGGGTTACCAACTCCAAGCAAAGACAGACCCACACGCCGCAAACGCTCCATTCCCAAAATCCGCCGTGCCTCCCAGCGGGCCTCCACCACATAGTCCTGCAGCTCGTTGAGTAGGCTAGGATGAAGCGCGAGAAAGAAAAAAAAAAGTAAACCGTGAAAAAGTGGACCCTAAATCCGATGCCAGACAAGTAGTTGGAATTCCACTAGCTATAAGTATCTTATGACTTCTAACTGGAGCAATCCACAGCTCCCCATCGGTTCCCCTTTAGATCTCCGGGTACGGCGCAGCTTCACACGTCTGCTGCTCACGTGTGCACGTGTTCATTCCACGCGCTCCTCGCTGGGCAAAGTGCAACCCCCAGAAGATGAAGCTTCGAAACGCAATCACCAGAGATCAGGTTAACCGCCACAAGGTAGAGGCACGGGTTTGTGATCGGCCGTGCGAGTTGGATGTCGTAATAGAAACTGGGTAGGGGATGGCGTGGCCGCAGATGGACGAACTGAGTCAAAATCGAACCCCAGTATTAAAATGGTCTACCCAGAACCATGTAAGGAATTAAGAAGGCGGCAGCAACTATTTCTGGCTGGGACTGCTTCGGTGAAGCAAAAAGGTGGATGCCAGTGGTGCTGGTTCAGGTCGGCAACCACGAGCAAAACGAATGATAGCGTTGCCAGCGCGTGACGCAACATGGCGTTACGGCCGAGTGCGACCCTTCCCGAAAAAAAAACACGGAAGCCAGCGGGAAAAGCGGAAGTCATTTGGCTGTAATTGATACAGTTTGACCAGCTGAGCTTAGACCTGGGAAGTAGCTTCCAGGCGGTTTATGGCCTTGGACGTGGTTGAAAGGATTGAAGCGTAAACCAAGACCAGTTCGGTTCCACTGGAAAATGCCTGCAACGTCACGCCAGGTCCACCGACTGTGGCATACCGCAGAATCCCCTGAATCACTGAAGGCCCGCAAGAAAGGCCGCAGGGGGGGCCATGTCATTGGAGGGTGCCGCTGTTCCAGCAAAGTTCATCTTCATCGCTTGCCACCCAAGGCGCATCGATACGGCGAGCGTGTTTTTTTCATTGCGCCCCAGGTAGCCCAAAGGCCGTTGCCAAAGTGGCGCTTGGAATCACTGACCCATCGGCTGCCAACTGGGCGGCCTGATCAAATGAAGGGCGGCTTGCATTCTGATCCCGAAGCTGCACACTTTGAACTTTCGCCAAACACCCCGCCTGGAAACGAACCAACCAACTAGACCAAACGGATTTGGCCACACCTGCCCGGACTTCCGTCACACCCCGGCGCGTCCTTCAGGCTGTATATCTCGGGGCCCTCCGGGGTATCCTCGGGCGTCTTTGGCCCGTACCTCGGTTCATCCGAAGAAAGCGCCCGCGAGCGTGTGTTCGGTGTCGCGGTGCCAAACTCCCGGTCCCAACGGACAAAACGGGCGCCCTTCTTGTGATGTATGGTTGGCTTGGCTAGTTCTTGAAGGGGAACCCCTGAAAGAGGAAGAAGGGACACCTCCGGTTGTGTTTGGGGTTCAAGGGGTACTTCAAAGCCATAATTAGTCATGATTATAGTAAACCATTAGCTGAATTCGGGAATGAACCGACCAGCTGAGGAATCTGATGAACTGGCTCATTCTCTCCTTCCCTAAGGGAACGAACTCTTGTTCGCCGCCCGTGAAGAAACCTCCAGTTTCTGTTGGCTCTGGTCTTTGTAGAAACGTAGACAACCCTGTTCGAGGGGTTGATTCCCCATTCTTTTCAACCATCGTTCTGTTCAAAAAACGGATCCCTGGAAAGAATGGAAAGGAAGTGTCCCTAGACCTGTAGCACCACAAACCATCTGACGGGAGAATCAAGTTGAACTCCGCAAACGTGAAGTGGTGCATGTCACATGTTCTCAGCGTCGCTCAGCGCATGGCAAGCAACAATCAAACCTAGGTCCCCCAGCAAAGAACCGTCCAATAAACAGTGGTTGGGAAACGGTTGCTGGCAGCGGAACCTCTGTCTTGGGGCGCCCCTTCTGTGGGGCTGCAAGCTAACCAGGGAGTGTACCTACATCATATGTCATCTACGTAGATGAGTCGGCGCCTCTCAGGTGCGTCGCATGGCGTTGTGTCAACCATGAAAGGCTTCCTACATCTGGGTGAACTATAATCTTTCACCAACCTTCATGGACCCTCAAGAAGATTCCATGAAACCTGAAATAAGGTGGTTGGGGGGCTATTCCCCACATAAACCACTATTTGGGGTAAGGTCGTGTGAGTAATTCACCCAGCTACATAATCACATCTTGAATCAGGGTTTTTGACATGAACCTTACAAACTGTCCATGACCAAATGATCACGCGCATGCAATGCATATGGCTGCATATGCTTCATGCAACCTAGCTTTACAACCCTTGGTATGGTAACCGCTAAAAAACTGTGCTTTTGCAGCCCCCGACTAAAAATGAACAGAACAACAGAAACAAACACCTAAACAAGTTGCCAGCAACAGTGAACATATCCTAATGGAGCCGTATTTCGTCGTTTTCAGGGGATAGGGATTGGATGGATGCACCGATTGCTTTGAGTACACCCACACCCAATCAAGGCAAGTGCGGAAGGAACATTCTTGCTGTCACTCAAAACCAACATCGCCATTCGGATTGCAACTTTTTGTCCCCGTTCCCTTTCAAACCAGCCCACCAGTTTGAGACCCCCCCACCCCCCCAAACAAAGAACTGCCATTCGGATTGCATTTGTTGAACACTTTATCATTTCAAGGCCGGTTTCAGGTATGGGTTTTGGGGGTATGGAGGTGATGTATGCCACTCCCCATAAAACCCCTCCCCCCCCCGCCCCACCCCCCCGTGGGGCCATTCGGATTGCCAAGTTGTTTGACTTGTCGAGTTGCAGGAAAAGATCTGGCTGCAGCACTTGCAGCAGGTGCTGCTCCAGAGCCTTTTCCGATCTTCGCCCGGGGAGATTGATGTTAACCCCGGATTAAGCAGCACCCCTGGTTGATTTTCATCGGGGTGTCCTCTTTTAGTGGGGATTCAGACCACTTTTGGAGGGAACACCCCCCTTATGATGGGACGGGTGTATTAATCCTGGGTCAACATTAGTGCGGATGGAGGCCGCTCTTAGCACCCGAACCAAACACACTCAAAACGGGGCCGCTCAAGGAGGGCCTTGTCAGTACATGTTGCAAGCCCCCCCCCCCCAAAAAAAAGGGCAAACAGACCTGGGACGAAATCCTGCACCACTTTGAAACCATGGTGGAAACCATAACGTGTGTTGGTATTTACGGGGGAATCATAAAGGGTTTCTTAGGTTGTGCAGGATTCCGTCCATCCACAATATGTCCAGCCAGGAGGTGGTCCCGAGTGGGGATTCAGACCACTTTTGCAGGGGAATACCCCCATCCCAACAGCCCTGAGCGTCCCGATTCATTGATTTCGGGGCCTAAAAACTTGTGTTTTTGAGGGCCCATGAGGAATTGGTCCGGGTTCTCCATTGGAGGGTCCGGGGGTCTGCATTGGAGCCTGAGGGAATAATGCTGGATTAACTCTAAAACCAACAGCCCTTTTTTTAACATTCCAGCAAATGGACGTTTCCTTTGTCGCCCTAGAGGGTTCTAAGGAGGTAGTTGTAGACCCCTTTTTACCCCCAAAACGCCGTGTTCAGGTGCCAAGTTGCATCCTCTGGCTGTGGCAGCTTAACGAATTGGCGAATCGAACCCATGGCCATTTTAGGGGTCCCACTAGGAGATGTTCCCTTAATGCAAAACCGCCCATGCCAATGCATGGCGTGTTACTGGGCCGTGCTGTCCCTCTCTGGGAATCGGTTGCAAGTCTGTTCAATCAAAAGAGGGCCCTGGAGCCTCAAAATACCCATAAAAGTGGGTTGTGGCCCCATCATTTTGGGGTGGTTTCCCATTCTTAAAGTTTGAGGGTCCAGTCCATACTTTGGTTGGAGGAAAGCCTCCTTGTAATTTGTGTGAATCAATTCACCACTATCACCTCTGAGTCATCCGGAGGGGACGATAAGAATCCAAAATTGGGTTCTCCTGTTGCCTGCCTGTCCTGCAACGTGGATGATATATGTGGCTCAGCTTGGCCCAACTGTACCTCACCTGCATCCATGGAATACTGAGAGTCGTCCTGAAAGCGTGTACATCCCCGAAACAAAGTTGGTGGTATCAAATGAACAACGATATCATCATACAAGTCCCAAGTTCAGAGGGCAACAGGACAAGGCGGACGAGACCTGCCAGCAGCTTCTCTGTTCTAGTGTGGCCTCACATCATAAACCTGGCAATCATATCGACGTAGCAGCAATCATATTTTTGACATCCAGGTCGATCGCCGCTTGGCCCTCAAACAACTCCCTTTCTATATGCTGTTAACCATGCCCCCTCGGAGTTGGCAAACCAAAAGAAACCAAACCTGTTACTCGTCACGAAACTGGTCCAGCTCAAAGAGAGAGATAGAACAAACAAATCAAAGAACCCCAAAAGGACAACAACAACAACAACAACAACAACAACAACAACAACAACAACAACAACAACAACAACAACAACAACAACAACAACAACAACAACAACAACAACAACAACAACAACAACAACAACAACAACAACAACAACAACAACAACAACAACAACAACAACAACAACAACAACAACAACAACAACAACAACAACAACAACAACAACAACAACAACAACAACAACAACAACAACAACAACAACAACAACAACAACAACAACAACAACAACAACAACAACAACAACAACAACAACAACAACAACAACAACAACAACAACAACAACAACAACAACAACAACAACAACAACAACAACAACAACAACAAACAACAACAACAACAACAACAACAACAACAAACAACAACAACAACAACAACAACAACAACAACAACAACAACAACAACAACAACAACAACAACAACAACAACAACAACAACAACAACAACAACAACAACAACAACAACAACAACAACAACAACAACAACAACAACAACAACAACAACAACAACAACAACAACAACAACAACAACAACAACAACAACAACAACAACAACAACAACAACAACAACAACAACAACAACAACAACAACAACAACAACAACAACAACAACAACAACAACAACAACAACAACAACAACAACAACAACAACAACAACAACAACAACAACAACAACAACAACAACAACAACAACAACAACAACAACAACAACAACAACAACAACAACAACAACAACAACAACAACAACAAACAACAACAACAACAACAACAACAACAACAACAACAACAACAACAACAACAACAACAACAACAACAACAACAACAACAACAACAACAACAACAACAACAACAACAACAACAACAACAACAACAACAACAACAACAACAAACCAACACCAACACCAACACCAACACCAACACCAACACCAATAACAATAACAACAACAATAACAAGAAGAAGAAGAATAAGAAGAAAAATAAAAATAATAATACTAATAATAATAAGAATAATAATAAGAACAACAACAACAACAACAACAACAACAACAACAACAACAACAACAACAACAACAACAACAACAACAACAACAACAACAACAACAACAACTAACGAAGTCAGCCAGAGCGAGAACTCCCATGAGACTGACTCCCGCCAGACACTGAGATGGCGGCCAAATGCGTGTGTGCCAGCATACGCACCTCCGCGGGATGTGGCCGTGAAGCCCCGAATTCATACACTTCCTGGTTTATATGAGGGGTGTTCCTGCAAAAGTGGCCTGAATCCCCACGAAAACCAGGGAAACCAGGGACACGCCCATATTCACATGGGTCATAATCAAAACCCGGTATTGAAATGGTCGATACCCAGAACCATGTAAAGAATTAGGAAGGCGGCTGCAGCTATTTATGGTTGGGATTGTCCCTTACTAACCTTCATCTACCCGGTTTTCATTGTGGCTCATATGAAAGGGCGTTTATTAATCCGGGGTCAACATTAAGACTCTTCGCCTCCAAACTGTGGACGCCTGGTAGACCTGCCCAGGATAAGCCAAGGATAAGAACTTAGTAAGGCCTTACCTAAGCGGTTAAGGGACAGGCCGCCCTCCCCAACTTAGGGGTCCGTGAAACTGTGTTTCAACGGTGCAACATTGCATCTGTCGATCTACTCTTTGACTGATGCTGTTTCCGGTCTTCTATTCCGCGCAAATGTCAAACCCTGATGCTGAAATAAGAAAACACAAATACAAAAGCGCACATAAACAGAAAACGTGACATGTAGGGAGCCCAAAACCTCTTCTCTTCTCAGCGCCGGCGGTGACGTGGGTGCATCGAAGCTACGCGCTGCGCCCGTGATTTTGGGTGAGTCACGTCTCCTTATCGGCTTGTCGTCAAGAACTTGGTTCCGACAATAAGAAACAGCTAGATAAGACCTCGAACGCGGTAGCTCCCATCCAGAATTGGTTCCTTGCCAAGAGAGTGACTTTTGAGTTTGGTTTTTGAGTATGGATCAAAGTACCTTCGGTACTGGAGGCCTTGTTTCGATGGTTCACAAAATGATAGCACACCCCTCCCGCCCCGCCCAAACCGGCGCAAATTTACTAGGTGATCGCCATTGGGCTATAAATTGCGGCTATTTGGGGAGCATTTGACTGCCAGCCCTGCAGCATGTTGGTCGTAACGGTTCGGTGTGATTCCACGAAACTTGGTTGCTGTTGACCCCCCTGCAAAAAGTTTCGCTTCTTCAGGGGTTCAGTGGACAACTCCTTGATTTCCCCAAAAGCTAAAGTCTAAAGATCCAACCCAAAAGTAGTCCACTAAACCATCAGCTTCAACGCTCCGAAATCCCCCCCCCGACACTCCACAAATCGAGCGAGCCTGACCCTGAAGGCACAAGGCAGTCCCTGCCCTGGCACTCGAGCGAGGATCAGCTCAGGTGGGTCCTGGGAGTCTCCATGACCCGAAATAAAAATGGGTCCATGACCCCATTATTTAGGGTAATGACCAACCAATTTTAAAGGGTCAGAAAGAGACTCTGGGTACTCAACTTTCTTCTCATTGGCGGCTTGGATTTGTGGTTTGGTGGTCTTCTGGAGGGTGCTCAAGAGAGAATGTGGCAATGCACGCAGGAGTCCCCTTAGAGGAAACCACCAGTTGGATGGTTTATAAGGGTCATTCCATGTCTCATTCCCTGCCTATCGCACCGGCAAGTCAGGTTCCATGTGGGTATGGGTCAAGATTAAACCACCAGAACAAAAAACAGCGGTTTTAGTTCTTGGTTCTATTCGCCCGGGCAAGCCATTTTGGGGTTACCCTATTTTTCACCCACCGCCCTGTCCATTTGGGCGTCAACTTGCCAACTTCCGGCGGCAACACCCCGAAGCCGCCGCGCTCAAGGCCTCAAGGCGCGCCTCGTGCCACCACCCAAAGAGTGGCCCAGTGGCTCCATTTCGTTGAGGTAAGCAAGGAGACCAGCCTTTAGGTGGTATACTAGGTCCTCCAGATTTGAGAGGTTAGAATAAGTTGGTACCAGCCTTTTTTCTGTAGTCTATTTTAGTAGGGGAACCCTGCCCCGAAAAAAGTTAAAAAAAAGGCACTACTGGGGGACCTAGTATATGATATGGCTGTGTCCTTGTTGTGATTCTCATTCATGGGGTTGGGTTGAAAGGGAATTGAAGGGGAGAAACCCTTTAAGTAGTATATAGCTGTGTCTGTTTTTGAGGAGACTCTTTCTGAGGGGTGTGTGTGTGAAGGGAATTCAAGGGGGGAAAACCGACGCTCTTCTTGTCTTCTTTCTGGCGGGAGAGGGGGCGCCTCATGAGACTCGACCTAAAAATACGGCTCCCGTGAGGTCGCAACTTTTGGTCACACCCCCAAAAAAAGCCTTGGTGAGTTGTACCCTCAAAAACAGGAAACGCCGGCCATATGAGGGTGCTTCTCTTTCTTAGGGGACCAGCCAAAAGAGGTCCAACGCGATGGCTTCTCTCATCGCGATTCGGTTCTCGGTTTAGTATCGCAAGATAGCGACACCAAGAAACACAAACAAAGCATGCCGCATGGCCATGAAACATGACTTTTTAATAAAGTCAGAGGCGTCAAACGTGAACCTACTTGGATGTTCGGCAAGGTTGACCCCACTGAACGGGGGATTTGTAAGTGGGCTATCGCCTAGGTTACCACCAACTTACTAACCCGGCGAATCGAACACCAAACTTGGCTGCCCTCAGATCCCCCGCTAAAAGTGACTAACTTTTAGTGGGTTGAATGGAAACTACCACTAAACACTCAAAGGCTAAAAAGCTAAGGGGATGGCTGGGAGCCACCCAGAAAAGGAGACACCGAAAGGTCAAACCGGTCGCTTCTCTTTGCAGAACTGAGGTAACTGCCGTTCGGGAACCCTGTGACTGAACTTCACCCAAATCACAAAAAACAAATCCGTGGATTAAAAGAAACAAACAAGTTTGGCTCATTAACAGAAATCTAAAAGGCTAAGGAACCGGATGGCCTTCGGGAGCCACCAAGCCAAGTACCCATCCAAAAAACGGCTTCCACTCGTCTGGCCTCTGGCGGCGCCGGTGCCGGCGCCTGGGCCGTCTGGTGCCCGGCCGCCTGCGCCATCGAGTCTTCCAAAAACCCCGACCACTTTCATGAACCTTGATTCGGAGGGTTACGGAATATTCAGTCCGAAATCAAGAATCCATTTCAGCCAGGCGAAATATCTGACGCTTGTCTTTTCATGTGAGCGTGGGCTTTTAATCTCTACAAACTTGCTTGGTTATTCAAGCTTCCGCGGACCCTTCCGCATCCTTGCCGCAGGCCAAGAGGTACCTTCAGCGAACTTCCGCGGCACATGTGTTTCATTGTTTGCTTCCGCAAACCTTCCGTGGCGCATGGTTTGCAAGACTTGTTTCCGCGAGTATTAGTGCAGAAAGGAAAGTCATTTTAAGTAAGGTAGTGTTTCGACGCAGCCTGTGTAGGCTTGGGCTCCATTGGGCTACCCATGCTACGTGGACACTTGCCTGCAAAGACGGGGCCACCCTTCCGCGGAGCTTCCGCGAACCTTCCGCAAACCTGCCGCGAAGAAACTCGTTCCGCGAAGCCTTCCGCATGCTTCCGCGCGTGTGGCGCGGTGCACATTTTCAATAATATTGTCCCTCTCTATACTACATTAGCTTGCGGCCAAAAAAACCGCCGCTCATGTGACTGACATACCGTCTGTCTGTCAGTCTGCCTGTCTGTCGGTTTGTCTATCTATCTGTCTCACAGCCTGATAGCCTGACCCGCTGGCTAAAAAGTTCGCTCTCATTGGTAATTATAAGTGCATTGACTGGACAATCGGTGAATTGGTCGATTTGCTGGATGCTCAAGTTGCTGCCCGATTGACAAATCCCCGGCCAACGGATGGAACAGACAAAGCAACAGGTACTGTTGGAGGGTGAACGCACAAACGGTATTGATACAGTACGTCTGTTGTTGGGGGACCCCCCCAAAACGGTGGCTGTCCTTTTGGTTTTCCTTCCTGACGCGACAACGGGTAAAATAATTATGTCATGCGCATCGATCATCCGACGATGAAAAGTAGTATCCAGCGATGTTGACATGAGGTTCCTTCACCAAAGTGCTACTTCTTCTCCGCCCATGGTGATTGTTAGCATACATATATACATATGTATGCTACCATATGTCCACTGCAAATGCTTCAGGAGAAATGCACCGAACCCACAGTACAAGGAAGCTCACAATGCACACCGTCAATGGCAGCCCATGTTCCCCCAATACATCCCATTCGGAAGCATCTTGGGAATTCCTGGAGACAAAATCAAAGCAAGCTCCCGCCAACCCATCGCGCCCATCTCGCGCTCTTCTTTTCCCCTCGGTTCACTTCTGCACAACTCGCACACTCCGCACCATGCGATGCCCGCCTGCACGACACGCAGTGCTGGTGGAAAAAAACAGGGACGAACCATTTCCGGGTTCAGGTTCACTTTAGCTAGTTATCCCCCCTACCTACTGGAATTCCAGGGGTCACCCCCCTCCCCCAATTCCATTTTTGAGGGGGTGGGGATAGCTAGTTCATGTTAACCTTGCGCTCATTTCTGGTGGGTCCACCAAAAGGAAAAGAAAGCAGCGACTCGAGGCGGGGGCCCTCAGTCCTTTTTGCACAAAGAAAGTGGGGGTGTCGCATGTTGCGTGCTACTGTTTGCGTGGTAAAGCACAACGCATGGTTCCGATGTGTTGAAACTTTTTGGTTCAACCACCAAAATGGGCCAACGTGATTGAAAGACCATGAATGAGTCCACTTAAAACCCTCTAATAGTTGTTTGGTTTGTCAACCATCAACTGCTTGAGTCTGGCAAGCCATCCACTGTTCAGCCTGCAACGGCCTGAAATAGCCAGCGGTTTATTCATGAACAAAAACCCAATAGAAGCCCCGACTGACGTCAGACTCCCGAGGGAGTAAGCTGGCCAGCTAGCTAGCCAAGTAAGCAACCAACTAGTTGACTGGTTCCCCAAGATTTGAACGCCCGTACCCTGATCAGAAAAGTAGAAACCATAACCAACCCTATCTTCCAAGATGCTGTGCCCTCGTAACACCCGGGCTGTCCGCTTTCCGATCCCCCGCTAAAGGTTTATAACGTGTGGGCTAAATTCAGAAACCCAATCACTAAACCAACTAAAAAGACATGGAGTTTAAATTTTGGATGGAACCGCAGCCACGAAACGCTGAAAAACCTGAGGACCTGAATCATAGTACCTGAAAAACCGGATGGTTGGAAACACGTCACACGTCTTTGATGGCGCTTAAAGAGACAGCACCTCAAGCGCCCGGGACCGAGCGCCCTGGGACCGAGCGAGGCATTCGGCCTGCGTGCAGCTCGCTGAGCAGCAGCCGCTCCAAGTCTGCGAGCTGCTGCGCCGTCAGGGAGCTCCAGCTGCCGCCTCTCCCAAAGCTCCGGAGAGAACGAAAGACGGGGCCCAAGCAAAATCCACCCGGGCAAGACAAAAACAAGCAAGGGGAGAACAAGCAAGGTGAGAGGGGAGACAAAGCGGAATGAACCCGTCCAAACGAACCCGTCTATCTTAAACTAATCAAGAACCCCTACATACCCCTACAGCAAACTGTTTGCGGAAGAATCCCGCTCCTATCAGCTTCCCTCTTGGTGGTTTGGAGCCGAATCGGTGGTTTGGTGCTCTTCTGGATGGGGTTACCCCCCACAAAAACCAGGTCAAACCCCCAAAACACACCTGGCGGAAGTCCCTGACAACACTTTGGATTTCAGCAACGCTGCCAGCCAGTTCAATGCCCTTTCGGCAAAAGGATCCAGGAGAAAGCCAAGAATGAGTTGTTCCACTTTAGATGTTGCAAGAGGTGGAAAGAAGCTTCTGATTCACACCAAGTGCACGGATGCTTCAACACGAGGGTGATGGGGAGCCGCATGGCAAGGGTGTCAAGGCTTGCTGAAAGGGGACTTGGAGTCATACACTGGCACATGTCATCTGAGAAATGTGCCAGTCTGAGAAATGCAATATCAAGTTCCACAAGATGTAGGACATACTGCGAAAGCAATCAAAGGTATCACATAAACAATAACCAAGAACTGGCCCAAAAAGTGGCCTTTGAAGTCCTGCCCCTTGAATCTCTCCAATCCGGTACAGTACCGATTAGTTTACGGATACACGGCCCCTTCGGGCCAATGCGGGCTCCGCAACTTTTGGCTGAAAAGGTTTCGCAAAGTGCTGGCTCCTGATTTGGGAATTGCCTTTAACCTGAAACAACCCCGTACAAATGTAAGCTTCTCAAACAACCATTTCCCATGACAGACCTTGGAAGATGCCAGTAACTGAGAAGCCCTTTCTCAATGGTTTCAAGTTTCAGGTGGCTGCGGCTTTCCATTTAGGGATCTCAGAAAGACGCCCAGAAAGCAACACCTTCATAACAACCAATGGGTGCACTCAGCATGTGGACCCTGAACCCTAACCCTAACACCATCCTCCCATAAGAGAAAGTAAACCCTGAGCAGACCCATTCAATAACGATGGATTTAAACTAAAACATGTTTATGGAACCAATGACGTCCAACAACAAGCCCGGTAAAGCACTGCAAGCTAGAAGGTTGTTCTGGTCGTAACATTCAGGGCATCCAAATTTCTCGGAATGTGCGCAGCTCCCACGAAACCAAAGAAGAGATATCCGACCCATCACGCGGTCAAAAGCGGTCGGGCTCTTCAACAAACGGTGGCCAATCCGATTTCCATTTTCCTTATATATAAAAAAAAAAAAAAAAAAAAAAAAAAAAACACATTCATAATTCATAATCCCCATTTCCATAACCCCGATTCTCGTATTGGGAAACCACTATGTAAAGGCCCAGTGCAGACCCAAACATGTCACCACAACTGGTCAGGGTGCTCCCCCAAGAAAACCCAGGAAAATCATCTTATGCAATTCTCTACCGTAAGGGTTGAACCCTGCAACCGCCAAAATCACTTCACAAAACAAAAGGGCTCTTTCGGATGGCCTTCGGACAGCTCCAAGGCTGGAGCCGCAAGCTCCGGGTTTCTGTCAACATGGCAAAGCCCCGGAAAATGCAAATGCGTTCCTTGGGCGTTCCCTTTAAACGTTAACCCCCAAAGAGAGGTACCCGAAAACCCCCCCCCCGGGCTCTCACACCCCAGAGAAGCCAAACAAACACATCGTGTTGCTTGGGCTTTCCCTTGAAACGTTGACCCCAAAACAGAGGTACCCGAAAAAATATCCCCAAAACAGAGGTACCCGAGAAAAAGAAAAAAACAACTTTAACCCAACCCCAAAAACAGGTACCCCAATACAAATGAATCCCCCTAAACTCTTGCGAGTCCATCGCCTGGAAAGCTCAGCAGGAGCTCCAAGTGCACCTCTCGCAGTGCTGCCATGCGCTAAGTTTACTTCAGCTTTCCCAAGGCAGTTTGGTGTTAAACGGGAACCTACAGGAACACCACTCTTGTAGCTCCACTACCCAGAATCCCAGCCGTGGGAAACAAGGGGGCTCCACTACCCACGGCTCATGATCTCTTCAATGCAGGCCCCTCATGGGGGCCGTCTGATGAAGAACCCGGACCAATTTCTCAGGGGCCCTTGCAAACAACCCGTTTTGAGGGCCCAAAAATCATGAAGAGCCTTAGGGTTGGTGTTAAACGGGAACCAGCAACACCACCCTTGGGGCTCCACCCAAAAGCCCAGCGTAAAAAAAGGGGAACCTGTTCTGGCAGTTGATATCAAATCTGCCCGAAAAAGGGTGAGTTTGGAGCCCAGTGGGTTAAAGGTTCTCCAAGTCCCAAGAACCCCAATGCAAGCCACCAATCGGGGGGCAGCTGAGCGTGAAATCCTTGAACAATTGGATCCAGAACCCGGGTCCCAACCATTAAAGAAGAAAACAAGATGAAAATACAAAAAAAATAATAAAATAAATAAAAGAAAAAAGACAATAAATAATAAAAACGAAAAGTCATTACAGAAAGGTTCGCCCGCAGGCTGGAGATGGCATATTTCTTCCTCATCATGAATGCAGCCAACGGCGGAGGCGAGAGAACGAAGGCTGACCATCATTTCATCTCTCCAAGAACCGCCTCCGGGCTCGTCTATATCTCTCCTCTTCTTTCCTTACTCTGTATCCTCTCCCACTCTCTCATCTCTTGGTCACACGATGGACGAGTGAAGTGAGGATGAGTGGGGAGAAAGAGATGGCTGGCCCAATATCTGATATTAAGATGAAAGAAAGGTGGGCCAGATAACGCCAGGTCATGGACTTCCTTCTTCCATCCGTCTCCAACCCTCGGTCTCTCGGTCCTTGACCTCTGTCCTCACCATCCTTCCCATCCTATGCCTTCACCGACAGGTCCTGTGTGCCACCATTATACCTTTCCCTAACCCTCTTTCCTGAGCTGGTGAAGGGTGCGGGGGAACGCCGGGGAAGATTTCTATTGGTCACCTCATATCCCTTCACCTCACCAAGCCATAGAATAGAGGCTTGGAGGTGTAAGGAAAGTGACCATGAAATCTAGTCCCAGCTGCAGCGGTAAGACTATTGAAAAGACGAGTCTTATCCAGACCAGGCGTTAACAGTCCTTAGGTTTGCATCTTTCTTTATCTTTATTATTTTAATTTGCTTTTATTATGGTATTTTGGATTTGAGTTTGTAGGTTAGTTCAGGACCTTTCCCGTCGGTTATTATGGATGAGGATAAACGATAGAAGCGACGGAAGGAAACGTCCTCAACCAATATTAATACTTGAAAATAAAAGAGAAATAAATATATGAATTCTTCTAAGATCTACCTGTAGGCGAAGATACCGCACGGAGAAGGGATCAAGAGACACAGGAATGAACATTAATTGAGAGCCGAGAGGCTGGGGATTGGAGAGATGGTGAGCGGCAAAGATAAGGACAGAGAAGCCGCTCATTCCCTTCCATCTCTCCCATCTCTTTACCTCTTCTCTCATCTCTCTACCATCGATGGCAAAAGCATGGGAGGATTTTGGACATATTAAGCAGTTGTTGGGAACCGAGTGCTGGTCTAAAAAGTATATGGATCTGTCCCAAAGGTTTGGGAAAAAGGTTACGAAACAATTGCGCAAGCACGAGGAGCCCAAAGGTTAAACATTCTGCGTTGCACGAAGCCAAACAACATGTCTTAGGGACCCCCAGAATGGCAAAGGAAAAAACACACACTCCAGAAGCATTGGCTGGAACTTGAGAAACTTTTGAGCCATCTTCACCCTTCTCTCGTATAGTGTGGCATATACTTGGTTGACGTTGGAAGGGGAGCAAAAAATAGAATTTTGGCAGATCAGTGGGGATTTCAACCACTAAACCACAATAAGCAAAAATGACTCAAATGTTTCCCAACGACAACCATGTATATGTGTATATATATATATATATGTATAGCCCCCAAAATGGCCACTTTTGGTTTCCCTTAAGCCCAACCATAAAATAGGTCCCTAGAAGAATGCACGCCTTTATATATATATATATATATCATATATATATATATATATATATGGCTGTGGCTCGCTCAAAAAATGTACAAAATAATGGCACCGTAACCCTAGCTCTTTAATTGTTTCACCCACAGCCATATATATATATATTGTATCCTATATACACGTCAAGATCTCCTCTCCTCCAATTCCACTGTCCCTTCGCCTCCGGACCAGCCCTCCGTCCATGCAGATGCTCCAGCCGGAAGCGCGCGTCCAAAGATGATTGCGCAGGGCCCTGCGAGCTCGCCAGATTTCCCCACGCGCTATGGGTGTCTCGTATTCTAGGGAACCCCTTTGGTTGGGTTTAAGGGAAACAAAAAGTGCCATTTGCAGGTTATTTATACATATAATATATGTATGTGTCAAAGAGGAAGCCCAAAAATGGGTGTCCTTTTAGTTTCTTTTGAATCCTGAAAGGGAGCGCCCCCAAAAACAAGACACGCCCACCGAGCTTTCTGTTGCCTAATTTCCTTTCTCCAGCGGTTCGCTCGCCAGCCGTCTCGCGTCTGAATTCTAAGGTCAGGTTGGTTGCCTCACACCCCGAGACTAGGACCATTAAGACTCACCATGTGGGGTTGTTTTTGAGGGTACCTTTTTTGGGGCTGGCTTCTGTTGTTAGTTGATGGTGATTGTGCCTTTCAACGCTTCGTCAGGATTGAAGATTCTCAAAGCAGTTGTGTGGGGAATCTTCAATCTTCAATGATTCAAGCTTCGAGCCATTGTTTTCTTGGTTTCTTTTAGAACGAGTTTCAAGCATTTTGCGAGGTTGGTCAAAATTGCACATCCTCAACAAGTTGCATGGGAATCTTCAATGTTCGGTCCAGCGTAAAGAACTTCACCGTTTTGAGAACAACCTTTGTTTCTTTCTCCGGGCTTCGTCTAAAAGGAACACCACCATTTTGGAGTCCCCGGAAAAACATATTAGTAGTAAAAAAGCACCAGAAACTTGGGGTCCAATTCAAAAACGACAAAAGTGATGATTCCCCACTAAACCCAGGAACACCCCCATATTGTTCAACAGGGGTTGATTAACTAGGTCTTCCAGTAGAGAGGTTGGAATAAGTTGATACCAACTTCTTTCTGTAGTAGTAAGGGAACCCTCCCAAGCAAAAAAGTGAGAAAAAGTTGGCACCTAGCTGGGGGGACCTAGTTATCTCGATTGCTTTCTGCTCCCCTGCAAAAGTTCAACTTGTAGTGGTTTAATGAAAAAACCATTAGTTGTTAAGAAAGTTAAAGTCCTAACATCCCTTGTCAAAATGCGCCAAAGTGAATGGGTCCACATTCCCAAAGGACACACTTCCAGTCTTTATTGCTCCTCGAGGCCAGCTTCCAAGGAGTCCCGGAACTTCTCCAGGTCCTGCCGCATCAAACAAAAAAAAACTGATGCGGACCTGCGGATGGTTGCAAAATCCATTTCGCACCACCTTAAACTCATGGTTGAAACCATAACGTTGGTTGGTATTTACGTTGGGGAATCGACTCATTCCGTTGGGTTTCTGAACGGTGGTCTGAAATGGATTTCGTCCAGTATGGCTCGTCCCACAGGAATCGGAGCAACATTGGTGAAAACTCCTGTTGGCTAAAGAAACGCCACCAACTTCCCCACTTTGGCTCTGCCTGAAAATCGGTGGCGAAGTCTGCGAAGCCCTGCTCAAAGTGACTAACTTTTAGTGGTTTAATTCGGAAAACCCATTAGTTGGCAAAAAGTTGAAGTCCGAACATCCAAGCAACATGCACCAAAGTTAAATTGGGGGGACCCTCTCAAACTGGTACTATTTCTTTTTGGCTTCCCGTTAAACCCAATCAGGAGGGCACCTCCAAAAAGAAGACAAATGTCATGTCTGCCATTTGTTTCAGCCCCCTGGAAAATATGAGAAAAAACGCCCAGTAGTAAGAGCTTCCCTTATTAAAAAAAGGAAACATAACAAATATTCCTTTCAGCACATGAAAGTTGTGTGACTGCTTTTTGTGGCTTTGCCTCTTTTTCAGAGTTGGTACCCCTTGTTTCTTTGTGCAAAGAGAGAGGGAAACCAAAAGGCAGATCACCCTTTTGGGGGTCCGATTCCTAAACAAAAACACAGCCATAACAAATTGAAATTGACCGACAATAGCTTTACAACCCTTGGTATGAAGGGACACCCATGGCAACTGAGACTTCTCCCAACTACATCCAGAACTTCTTTCTTTTGCTCCCTGCCTCTTGCCCAGGTGCATCAGTACATCAGTCTCGGCAAACCCAAGCGCGCTCCAGGCGCAGGTATTCCGGTTCAAAGTAGATAGGCCGATCAAGCTTATGACATTATGATGTCCTATTCGGCTTTTGAAAGCGACGCACCTTGGCTGTGCAACAAGGCACTCCAAATGATTGAACAAGTGCCGCAAATGGAGCATAGGAATCTTCGAGCACATCATCTAGCTCAACTTCGGGCTCTGGTGACACCAAGTCGCCACTGAGTGATTGTTCCGAAACTGGTTCTAACTCAGATTCAGAAAGCCGGTCGTTGTCATCCTCATCCTCGTCACGAATTGGCGACAGAAACCTCACTAGGGCCAGAGAAGAGCTGTCACTAGGCAAGAATTATAACCAGCCTTTTTTTTCCAGCACTTGGCGCTTTTTTTCTTGCCGAGGCATCGTAGCTGCGCCCCAACGGCCGTGCTGACCTCACAGCAGCGCAGGCATGTTGTTGGGTGGGGCTATGAGACTTTGGTTGCAATTGGGAATCCCAATTCGTTGCACATGGCTTCCAAGTCAAGCCGACCAAGCCAAAAGCAGCAACTAAGGAGCTTGTGCGGCGCGCAGGACGCACAGCTCATTGCTTTGAAGAAAACCACTCGTTGTTTAAAGCCTTCTGCTTGAACTAAGGATTGACCTCTTTTTTTTCCCTAGCAAGGGTAACGTGGTCGCTCATGTCTGACTGTGCCTTGGAAGCAAGCATTGCGAGGGCACGCTTATTATGGTGTGCACTTGTGTTCCAGGTGCAGGCGCGGAGGCGCCTTTGTGGGCCTTGGAGGAAATCCTTCCTCCTTCAACCCCTGTGCTGCGCTTAGGCTTGTTAGACTGCTTCGCTTTGAGACAATAGGGGGCACAGCTTTCATGTGCCTTTCATTTAGGTGATCCTCACCGCCAGCACAGATTGTGCATTGGGCCCACTGAAATTTATTCTGGCGAACAGCCACCCGCGCAAGCTGCGAACTTAATATTTCAGCTTAACTTGGCTGCTCTTCGTTCATCATTGCTGCGGTTTCCCCGCTGCTTCAAGGCTGTTTTGTGAGATGGCCAACCGCGACCTCTCTGAAGTAGTTGACAGCCTGCTGTACGCGGCGGGATTTCCATGTACACCGTGACTTGCTTTCAAACATCTAGCCGTTTCAAAGCCCCCGTGTTTCTAGCCCCTTGCCCGCTCAGGTTCAGCAGATTGAGGGCATCAACAACATTCTTCCAGGAGAAGGCAGCGGCTTGCTTTTTCTATGTCATCGAAGCGCTTGCAAGGAGAGGGCCCCTTGATTGTCTCTGCACCCTTGCTCACCAGCGATGTGCAGCTCTTGCTTCAGGACAAAACCGTTATGCGGAATTCTGGAAAACGTCGTAGGATTGCTGCGAGTGTGGAAGCGTGTGCCTTCCTCAGCTGTTAGCAACACTTTTTTGTGCTAAGCATCATATTGCAAACCGCGAGGTCTGGAAGGAGCTGGCGCCTCTTCGGGAACTCTATTGGATGTGTCGGCTATTGGTCGATGCGAAACACTTCGGGGACCCTGCTTCCAGAAGACGGGTCTATATATTGTTGATTCGGAAGCCCCTTGCCAGCGCTGAGCCATTCCCACGCATGAAGTTCAACCCATAAGCTGAATCCACTTGCATAGTTTGGGCCTTCTTTGAGTTGACCAGGGATGTTGCATGCAAAATGTCCCCCTTCTTTCAACTGACCCAGGGATGTCGCCAACGGCATCGGCAGTCACGAACAATTGGAAGAATGCTGCCAAAAGTCCTACAACAGCATGAAGGCGACCTTCTGCCCAGGAATAACAGTGTCTGCAACCCAGATAACCGTCCCTTGTACTCTCTCCACCCTTTGACCCAAACCTTTGAGGCCGGAGCTGATGCTGAAGGATGGCGCCGCCTACGTCGAGGAGGTCACACGCCGTCTGCGTCATCAAGCCGAACAGGACAAGCAGAAGCCGCGCAATCAGAAAACTTTGGATCTCACTCAGAAGTGTCTTGGTCCAATGTTTGTTGTTTGCAAGCGGCTTCAAACACATTTCATTTTCGCGCTTAGGCCGAAAGCCAAAAAGCCACGGTGGCCCTTGAAGCATTGGGCATTCATGAAAGAGAAGAAGGCTGTCGTTCAACAAATATCCGGTTCATGGCTAAGCCTTGCAGGTGAAGCCCCAAAACCTGGAGAAGTACGAGCCGGGGTTGACGTACTATGCTAGTCAGCGGACGCAACATGCACAGGCCTCAAACTGCCATGTGGGTTGGGCCCCAGTCAATGCCTTTTAAGGCCTTGAGCATTTTCTGCACAAGCGGCTTTCGCGGCACCTTGAACCTGAGCCAGCAGATTAACCGCATGAGTCCCATGGAGGATTTTTCACCTTGCGTGACACCAAACGCCGCCATCTTCAACATGCACGTCGGCAGGCCCTTCACCGGCCGGCGCCCCGGCTTTGCCTGCATCTTTGGCTTTCTGCCAGCCCTGGCCGGAGGCATTGAAAAGCTGCTGTTTCAAAGCTTTCCGATAGAGAAGCTCAAGCTATCGCATTTGACTGAGCAGGCCCGTGCGTATTCCATTTGCAAACGACCCCTACCACTAGCCAACGCAGGAGCTCCATTCACTTGGTGGCAACGCACCCAGCTTAGTGTCTTGCGGCTATACAGTAGCATATTCCACACACACTTGGCTTTGAGCGGCCATGGCTGGCAAGGAGTTAGTCGCATCTCATGCGGCTGGCGCAAAAATTGTCTTGTCTTCTGTCGATTGTTCGCTTGAGGCGATGAATGTCAAATGCGTTGCTGCATGCTTCCTGGCTTGCTTCTCAGTGATCGATGTGCATCGCTTCAATTCATGTGCGCAAGAGAAGCTTGTGTCAGCAAATCGAACTGGCAAATAGCATGGTCCTGCCGAGTGGAAAAAGCCCTTAAGTCATTCAACGCTTCACACTGCAAACAGTGGCACCTGTGTGGGCGATGAACATCCGAGCTTCTGCGGCCTGCGGCTCAGTGAAGTGCATATTATGTCGGACCATCGGGATGCTGTTCCTGTAAGATCAGAAAAAAAACTTCAGGAAGTCTGTAGTTTGGTACTTGCCAGTAAAAAATGAAACACATATACAACATCGTTTCATGTTGAAGCTTTGCACGAGCCATGAAACGTTTTGACCCGCCCTTGTCTTCCTCCAGCTCGTCGGGCTCTGAATCCGGGGATTCTTCTTCTAGTTCCCAAAGCTTCCCAGGAAAAGAACAGCCTCGCGAACAGCGAAGCGAGTTGCTCTTCAGTCAGTTGGCTGCTTTCTCCAGCGAAGAACCCAATGATTCCCTGGCAGCCCAGCATGGAAGGGACAAGACACGCATTAGAAAGGCGCTGGCGCAACCTTGCAGGTGCAACAAGCAATGCGGCAGATTGGTCAAGTTTGGCCACATCCTTGCTGCAGTCACTCTGTTTTGGAGCCTGTCCAAATCAGGGCAGGACTGCTTGCTATGGAGCATGCAGTCTGCGCAGTTTGAGGGTGCCGAAGAATCAAGTCACGATGACAGCACTGAAAGCGAGGGCAGCAGTCCTTCATCATCTTCGCGCTCGCGCTCGTGTCGCCGCCGCATGAACAAGTGGTACATCCAAGGCGCTCGCGTGCAAAAATGGATCCTACTTTGCAGTTAGCGGCTTGCTTTTGCCAGGTACGCCCGTTTGCCGAGCAGCCTTCAGAACTCTCATGGGTATCGGAAACGCCCGCTTGGTGAGAACACGTCACGCGTTCAAGGGGGTGGATATGCGACAATTTGGGGCTGTTGGATACCGCGCTGCACAGTCTGCAGCTTCAGTGTCGGCCTTTCTTGAAAGGATGTACTGGTCTATCGGAGAGACGCTGCCGCATGCGCAGGAACCTCAGCGGTTTGCTTTCTGAGCACACTCACCATGCTAGTTGCTCCGTTTTGCTAAGGCTCGACGTGCGCATGGCTGGTAGCGACGAAGGTCGCACCCTAGACACACAATCTGCTCGACAAGGCCTCCTGCAATCCTTGCTAGACTCTGCGCTGGAGTCAGACCTGGCTCGGCTTCAGTCACGAGGGCCCGAGGGTTTGGTGCGAAGGTACCTGCCACCAGGAACATTCTCTGATTTATACCATTTGTACACTGCCCATCAAATATGTCACGGGGCGCCAGCAGCAAGTTCCACGACCTTTTATCGCACGCTAGCATCAAGCGGGTGGAAGGATGTCTTGAGATTTCGTGGGAGAAGCCAGCATACCCAATGCGCGGTGTGTCACCAACTCAAAAGCAGCATCCGCCACGCACGGGGGGTAAATGAACACGCAACTGCTTGTGACAAGCTGTACCGACATCTTGGTGGGCAATTTGCCGACCGGGCTGTTTATTGGGAAATGCGGTCGAGATCACGCCACGAGGGCGACATATTGACATTAATCTGCGATGGCATGGACAAAAGCAAGTTCCTTGTCCCCCGTTTCTACATTGGCCGGACCCCGAAGCAACTGGAAGGCATGACCCGCCCGTGTTGCGAACTATACTCTGTCATCATTCACGGACATTGCATTTGTACCTACATCACTGACGCCGACCAAACAGCAGGGTCCAATTGGGTCATGGAGGCCCTAGCAAGAAGCTTAGACATCGCTTTCAAGCAATCACAAGAGCGCGCCAAGCCGTGGCCGACAATGATACGGGTATATGCGGATAACACTCCAAAGGACGCACTTGGAAAAGTAGTGATTCGATGCGGTTGCTCCCCTTCCTACAAAATCACATGCGCCCTGAGGAGGTGAAGAACGGCTTGTTTGGCAATTGGATATCATCTCTAATCAGCGGTGGATGGTTTCATTCAGGCAGTCAAGAGCACTTGACCACGGGTCATACCCATGAGGATATAGGTGCCTTTGCCGGATTGCTGACTGCAAGATGGTTTGAACAACAAACGGACCCCAAGATTGGTTCCCTTCTGAGATGCCTACTTCGGCTGCCTGACACAGTTCATTCGGGAAGGCGATGACGAGATGCACCTCAACTGTCAGTAGTTTCATTCAAAAGTTACACCCATTGTGTCTTTCCCGCCAGGCAGTGCCCAACGGACATCGTCCAGCCTGCTGCTCAGTCGAGGTTCATGTTGCTTTGTCGGTTTGGCCTCAATGATACAACTGCCAAGGATGCTACGCACCAGGTGAAGCCTCTCTTTGAGAGTCGAGGGATGACCTTTCACGTGGACTACATCAACAACATCAGGAATTGGACTGATAGTCTGCCAAAGTTTGCCACTATGTTTGGGGCCTACAAGCGACGAAGCATTACTGACCCGAAGATTGCCCCCCACTCTTTTACCTTCATCCGACGGGAGAGCAACTTGTTTGAGAAACGCTCATTTTCAGAAGCTAGTTCAACCAACGTGGCTCGCGGCTGCAAGCTGTAGGCATGCCGCGCCGCCTCCTTGAGCAGGCAGACGATCGCCTGCGGGCGCCGTACACCCCTTCCGACAAGGATGTATTTTGCTTGGTCAAGTCGTTTGTAAGCGACCGTGAGCTGTCTCAAGCACCGCTTCTGGTTTTTCCGGGATGTGTGAAAGAGCGCTTGAACGACGCTATGAGAAACATTGGCGAGGGGAGAGTCCCATGTGGTGACCTCAGCTTTCCCTTTAAAACGTGTCTTGCTTGGATTTGCTTGCCTCTTGAAGCTTTTGCAACCAAGCAACACCTAAGGCACAGGGGCTCATCTCTCTGATGAACGGAAAGATGAGTTGGCTAACCTCGCAAACCATTTGAATATCTTGTACCCCAACCTTGCGCGGGGGTGTAGATACCTTCTCCAACTTGCTGGGCAAATTGCTGTTCAGCGTCAACCCCTGCCGCGCCTCCAGTTCATTTTGACCGGCGCGTCGGCTGACATTCAGCGCGGGGCACCTGTGCTCGGCGATCCGGAGCCGCATGTTGTACACAAGTTGAAGGTTCAGTTTCACAGGCATGCCTGAGCGTGGTTGTAAAAGCACATGCCAGCAAAATGGCTCTTTGAAAGTAGCTATTGAACTGCTATTGCATCTTTTGAAATGGCACGGCTGAGTCAAACCGCAGCGCACTTGAGCAGCTTCTTCACAAACAAAACAAAATGCTAGCCATTCCTCATTCAGCCTTTTCCTTCAACCAATGACACTGATCGTTTGATGCAGATTTTGGCTCGTCACCCCCCGCATCAACGTGGCCAAGAGGCCTTCTTCTTTTTCCCAACCAAGAGACAGTTCTGCGCACCAATCGCAGGCTGCAGTGGAATGATGGAGCCCGTGCCAACGGGTTCTGTCAAGGTGGGGTGTGCTCTGACTTCCTGGCAACACTTGCACGTTGTTAAGGAAGAGCTACAGCTAGGGCCCACGCCAAATCCAGCGGCGCCGCCGAGCTCAGTCCGAGAGCGGCTCGTGCTGGCCTTGGAGGAGGCGGGGGGGCTAGAAGAGTTCAAGACTGTCTGAATTGGGTCTGGCCTAGGTCACCAATGAACAAAATGTGGGGCGCTGGCTTTGGAACAGTTTCGGGGAAAAGCCGGACCAGTTGTGCAAGGCTGGG